>JAVQIZ010064813.1:0-63081 GCA_036023535.2 Galaxias brevipinnis
CTAGCATGATCAACAACTATACTCCAAGTATGGGCATCTCGTTCAGATTTAATGAAGCAGTTCCTTGTGCCATAAAGTAATATGTCTCAGTTTCGCGGGAGATCGTGCCGGTGCAGACATAATTAGTGTTAAATATTGAAAATTCAAAAGGACTGATCTGAACCACAATATTTTTATTCTCCCATAGACTTTACAATGTCCGATCAGAAGAAATGTACTGATAATCAATAAACATAAAAAAGTTGCTTATAGTTGCTTTAATTCAGTTATTGATCAGTCTCTGAGGGCTGCCTTGCAGTTGCTTTTAGCCTACTCCTTCATGCGGAACGGTTGTTATGTTGGATTTTGTCCTGCCAAAGCATTTCAATTAATTCAATTAATTTAATTTCAAAGCGCTTAAGGGGGTGTACAAAACATTTGCCAGTAAAATCGACTTTTTCTGAGAGGGTGGTAGGGGGGTGGATTACAGATTCTAATTCAGCAAAGCACTCTGGCCTATGATAGCATGAGATGCAGACAAATGAAAAATTTTTAAAAATCGTTTTTTGCGTGGTTGTTTGATGAGTGAGGTTCTGTAAACGATTTATATGTTTGCACTGTATGTGTCCATGCATGTGTGTGTGTGTGTGTGTGTGTGTGTGTGTGTGTGTGTGTGTGTGTGTGTAGAGGCTCCCTCACATGCCGTCCTGGCGCGTTACAGTGTGGCCATACTCCGGGTAGTGCAGGAAGGACACGTTCACGCCAATGAGCGGTGTCCCGTCTCCTGTCAGGACCTGACCCCGGATGATCGACGCCAGGCTGCATGGATTAACAAACACAAAAAGAAGGCCAGGTCAACAGACAAAAATGCCAGCTGGAGTCAACAAACAGCATCCACGTCCCCGCCGTTAACACCTGTCCACCATCGACCAAGGGTACACACACAAGTTTGATTTACCGGGCCGGTATTAAAACACACGTGTCAGCGTTTGTTATTCATGGCGTGGCAGCGTTGAGGGCCCACTCTCTTTAGCCCTTTTAAAATGCCATAACTCAATCTGACGAGGTCTCGCAGACATTACAGGGCCTTTCAGATGCAGCAGCAGGTCCCCCTCCCTCCGTGCAGGTTCTGCAGGATTGATATTCCATGAGGGCCACAGGCTTCATGCTAATTATTCACGCATCTCTGCGTTGGGTCAGTTTCGCAATCTCGCATTCTTAATTGGGAGGTAATTTGTTCAGTTGGGCAGCTGTCTGCAGGGGGCAAAACAATACAGGGGCATTTCTTCATCAACACTTCATCACAATGTTGTCTCGTCAACTGTGAAGCGAGGTTTCTGAGTGGCTGCGTGCATATTTGTCATTGCCGGATCCTGAAAGCATAATGCTGCTCCCCTTGCCACATTATCGTTGGGTCATTAAGGATATGAGGTGGGGAATGATCAGCATATATCACTTTCTACTTTCCCACAGCGACATGTCTGACATAATGAGCTCCCTTTTTTGTGTGTGTTTCTCATCTCGGGGACTAAGACTAATCAAGAGCTCGGTGTATAGGTCCCTTCCGCTCAGTTTTATTAATCTTCTGGAGGCAGGCCAACCCCTAAACAAACATGAAGAGGAATCTCTGAGCGGAGCCTCACAATTTAGTAATATAATCCACACATTCCCATCTATCACTGTCTGGCTGTGGTTGTCCAAAAGACACCAATTCAAAGCGCTGTGGTGTAAATCTATAGGGACATGTGATACGGCTGTGGGGTTGACCACAGCACATGTGAGGCATTATTCACTTCGCTATGGGAGTGATGGCTTTACGGCAGCAAGACGAATCCTGACCACGTACTGAAAAAGGCGTTTTTTACTTGACACTAAAAACTACTTTCAATGCTTCCCTAAAATTAAGTAGGAATAGGATGACCTCTTAATATATTTCCTGCTTTCCACTCTACGACACAAATATGCATGTCTATACAAATGATCAATGCAAATCGAGGCCTTTATTATGCTTTTATGGTACTTTGGGACTTTCATACAGAGTAATCATCCACTTTACTTGCTTAATGGGCGAAAGGGTACAGTCATGTCTCTCATTTTCACTGAACTGAACCACTTTAAACATTGAAATTAAAATAACAAGTAAACAAATAGGCCCACAACATATATTAAGGACACATGTGCATACATAAAACAAAGTTCCCAACATCACAATGTTTCAATTTTGTAGTTTTCTGTCAAAATTAAAGCACAATAGAAAGAGTGAAATTGTGCTGGATACATGTTTGACTTAATGCTTAAATGCAGCACAGTGTTTGAGATTTCGAAAAAAAAAAAACTTTTTGCAAAGAGAAAGAAGAGAAGATGAATATTTTTTCAGCTGAAGGGCTAATATGCTTCTGCCAGTCAGTCCCAGGATCGACAGTAAGCTGGGAACAATGAGGATGAGGATTATTGGGAACCAGACTGGGGGGATTGGTTCATTCTATATTTGCGGGTAAAGCATGCTATTTACATAAGGATTACTTCAAAACTATTTGGTGAGTTGGAGGAAATATTCCAAAAGCTTTCTGCACACAGTTGGAAATCCATTTCCTCTCCATCAGTCACTAAACAAACTCTACTTATGATTCAGAACAGATGTGAGAGTGCATTGAGGTTTCAATGAAAAATACATTGCAGTCTTCTTAGAGACTTGCTATTTGCAAATTGATATCAGAGCCTGTTGCTTTATTCATTCAAGGTAGCCTATTTCGCCTTATGTTTAACAACGATGAAATGCTTTGATTTCCATTTTAATGTATGTAACACCCGGTCCATCAATTTTAGAAACTCAAGTCTGTGCGCATCAATGTCCATGAGCGAGGTCACATCTGATTCCATAAGCTGGGACTAAAGTTGGAAAACAAAAACAACATCAGTTGTTATTGTTGGAGTCATTTGTTTATTTGCCTTGCGGTAAACCTTGCTTACAGGTTATTTTTCATGTGACTTTACTCACATCAGATTTGACTGTGGAATCCGACCTGCTGCTCAACTTCTTCTAAAGCGCATTATTTCCGTGCACCCAAATTCAACAATCTTTTTTTTTTTATCTCTTTGTTGCAACACTATCATGCCAGGGACATCTCACGCTGATTGCAAAGGGAAGTCCTATTCTCTGCAGTTTGTGGAGGATCTCTTAAAGGCAGCAAGAGGGCTTGTCTCCTGACTGGCGGTCAGCCAGCGACAACCGGTGGAGTCCAAGTAATTAAGGAGCAATTATTAAGCCATCACAAGGGCTCACCTGCTGTTAAAAGGGTTGTCCCCAGGTATCACGTGAGTGCCGCCAGGCCCAGCTAGGAACCTGACTTGCTGGTAGAAGCCCTTTGAAACAGGCTGGGTGGTAGTGGACCCGTGGCCCTGGCTTGCGATGGTAGCCGGGTCGGGCGAGCCTCGACAGTAGGTCTGACTCTGGCAGGAAATCTGGGAACAGCAGTCTGGGTCCATGCAGTCAACCAGTCCATCTGGAAGCAGAAGGAGGCGTCAGACAAAGATGCATCACCATGAAGAAAAAAAAAAATATGCGTCACTGTTGACACAGAGCAGAGCCTGAACATCCTGTGGGTACATGGCACACACAGCTGACTATTAAATTCAGCTAAGACTCATTCAAACACTTGTGAAAATGTGTGCAGCTGAGAGCCATGAGAATCATATAATCTACGCAGTCAACCAGATATGCTAGTGTGAATAGGAACAAGGGACGGTCCCACAGCATGCAGAAGCTGCGGCTGAGTCAATAGGCTGATAAAGTACTCTTCGATTTGGAGAAATCCTAAAAATAGGGGATTTATCACGCAAAAACATGATCTAATGTCAAAATGGGCCCATTTTCTTCCTATCCATAGACCTTACTATTAAATCACAAATCTCGACCCGTGACCTCACAGCTTTGCGCATTATGGTTTTAGCAGCCTTGGTTTAAAAAAAAAAAAATAATAATAATAATTACCAATTAAAGCTTAAAGTTAGGATCAAGGCAAAGGTAACGTGAGGATGGAGGGTCGCACCTGGCCTATTGCGCCTGACCCATTCAACAGCCATGGACAACCAACGACAATTTTCTGGCAAAGAAAAATAATGGGCCGCGTTCATCCTCACCCCCCTCGTTGTCCTTGCCATCCGAACAGAGGGTCTCCGTGGCGACATCACAGCCCAACCCTCTCCATCCTGATTGGCAGATGCAGTGCCACACGTTTTGGTCCAGGATGCACCTTCCATTGTTGTTGCACAAGCCCGGGCATCCATCTGGCAAGAAAATGATGTCAGTCACACACACACACACGCACACACACAAAGAGGCCAATCACAGCTTGTCAGACAATAAAGCGAAGAGACAAGACTCATCATTCAAACTGGACAGGGGCAAGGATGGGACAAAATGAAAAAAAAAACAAACATAATATCTGGTGGACACACAGCACACCTCTGACAGGTATTGGGGATGGGGGAGACAGGGTGTGGGGACACTGCAGTTTCACATGAGTCAAACATTAACTTCCACAGCTAATGGTGCACATGGGAGCACACTGAAGTAAGCCAGCAAAAAAAAGAATTAGCCAGCAGAGAATTATCGCTAATATCCTGTCAGCCGAGGGCTTCTAGAAATAGCATCGTAGGTGCTTAAATGCTCAGAATATTTCATTCCAAAATTCAGCACAAACATAATGTCTTTGCTGGTCGGCTATCCTCATGTGAATATGCAGCTTACTTTAAAAGGGCGAAACAATTTAAAGGGGGAGAGGTGGGGGGGTGTTTCGAGCCTCAACATCTAAAACTACAGAGCGGTTGCTGCCAGATTGCATTCCTTACAGAGGGAGTCGACAGAGACCAGAACCACAACTAACCACATCAGCTGGGTATCTAATCTGGCAGACAGGAGGAAGAGGATTCAAACAGGGAGCGGACCGTGGAGTGTTTGTGACCACTTAGGACGGACAGGAAATGGAGGTACGTATCGGGGAGTAGAATCACAATAGAAACATCATGATAGACTGGGACAGAAAACATGTGTAACGCCGTGCTGGGGGGGTGGGGTGGGGGGTGGGGGAGACAAAGAGCAGGGAGTGATTGATTGTGACAATCTCCCTGGGGTAGTTGTTCCATTTACCTTTATATCCTATCTTGACTGCTCCTATTACCATTGAGGGAAGGGAAACATTTGGAAAAGAAGAAATTACTTATCTCTCTGGCAGAAAGCTATGGCTGACAAACACATATGCTGACTAAGTAATAAGGGAGCAAGGAAAGTGTGCACGCTCTGTTCTTGGCTGAAAACAGACAGAGCCACCTGACAACTTGAGGAGATGTCTCGTGAGTTGTGCTGCGGAAAGATTTCAACAATGCAAGCCGTAGAGCCAAGATTATCTCTTTTCATGCCAAATGTAATGGCGAAACCCATTTGCCTTTTGCAATATTTTGAATACATCACTGCATAAACAGCAATTTTATGATGATGAGGGAGCTTAGAAAATAGCCCGCTTGTCACAATGCTTTTCAGATACTGTAGGAAAACTGGGAAGATACTTGCTCGCAAGGCGTTCACAATTTCAACATGACAAAGAAAGGAGATGTTTGGTAGGTATTGATAGCATTTTAACAAGACACGAGAAGAACATTGGAATGCAAGAGCGAAAGCACATTACCTGATACTCTTGAATCCAGGGCTTGACAGGTAAAGTGAGTTGGAGAGAGAGACAGACATGGACGAGCAGAGAGACAGAACAAAAGGAGACAACAAATGAGAGCAGAGGTGAAAGAGTGAGTCAGATTGTAAGAGACAGACAGACCGAAAGACATATAAAAATAAACAGACAGCCAACAAAACGAAGAGAGAAGGAGAAAAAAAAAAAAACAGACATGATTGACAGGTGTTACTCTAGCATTATAATCCACTGCTTTGACACCGAAGGAGTGATAAGGTTAAACCAAACTGGAGCAGCAAATAATTGGTGTGAATCATGAATGCCTCCCTACAGTTTAGAATCCGCACCTGTGCACCTTGCCACAAACAGGTTTTCCGGAAATCATAGCATATTAAACGTACTCAATCATCTCGAAATCAGCATCTTGGAGCAAAAATAAATAAAAGAGGTGTTGTTTCATTAAATCTGCTTGAGCAAAATGATTTGAAAATAATTGCGAAAGAAGCCGATTGTTGAACAGGTTCAAGTGTTACCAAGCAACCGTCACCTAACCTTTTTTGTCTTTGCTAACTGAAGACACTGCCTGTTTAATGGCGTCACTACAATCTATCAGATCTATTTGGAGAAAGTGGAGATGTGAACAGTGACAGACTCATTTGACACCTTGAACCTCGGGGATAAATGTCGATGATCGTTTTAAGGAGATCTATCTATATACCACTACTCATTTCAAATAACGTCATATTACAGGGTCCCGGTGCTACCTTTATACCATATTAAACTGTTTCCTTTGCGATGGGAATCAAATCAAATCCCTGGTATACCAGGCCATTGCATTTAATAATATCTGTCTCTGATTAAAGATACCTGGCAAGCTTCTTGTCAATCCGATAATAACGTGGCAAACCTCAGCATGCAACAAAAGAATGGCAATTCACTCGGTCATCATCTTCACTTTGCCAATTTTAAAAGAGCTCGGGTGATCATCGCCCGGTAAACATGCATGGGAGAAGAAGCACCTTGATTTTACACCAGAGGAGGGAGAATAGCAGCTGAGAAAGCAAAGAGAGAGGCTAAGCCTTGCATATAAAAACCAGGATCTGGACGCCTGCAACAATAGGGAGGCCAAGGAAGTAGTCTATTCAGCGGCTGGCCATGTAATGTGATTAAAGCCGCTTTGTGCAAATGGAAGTTATTCAACGTCTGAAAGACGAAAATAAGCTCCTCATTCGCCGTAAGAATAGGTAAATTGCTGCCTATTCAGCCACGGCGCTTCTACAGCAAAGAATTAGTTTCCTGTTGGTAGAACCGAAGAAGAAGAAAGTGAATTGGAGGAATCTTAGTTCGCATTGAGGAGGGAAAGTTTAATAAAATCAGGAATGTGACCCCTCAAATCACCCCTAACAGATTCTCTCTCCATTCTCCTCCCAGAGCGGCAAATCAATTTTTTGGGGGGGATGAGAAAAAATGCTAACGAGATGACTTGAAAATACATAATTAGAGTTCAAGAGTTTGAAGTGCCAGGTCTTTGTTTCATGGAGAATATAGTGTCATTGAGAGGTTTGGGTGGCACAAAGGTGGCAGCTACTTGATGCTTTGTGTCACAGTTTAACCATTGCACGTTTGACGGGCGCATAGCGTCCAGGGAGTAAGGGGCTCAAAGGTCAAGTGGAAGCGACATCACAGAACTCATTATCCAAAATGATGCACACTCTGAAAATGGATATTTCTGGGAGCCAAAGCAGAGAGAGACCATTGGGCCCTGCTTCTGTGCTCCCTGAATACACGGTCATCCGTTTATTATTGGCATTTAACATGCAGCTGTGAAACTTCTTAGGAACATTTGTAGAAAGGCAACATTCCTGGTATTACTGTAATTGTGATGTAAATAGATGTGTGCTGCTATGGAATAAGGATAAAAAATTATTAACTAAACACATAAGAGAACACACAAAAAAACAATAAAAACTTTTAAGTATTAAACGCAAAAAGCATGCATAACTTAAATCAACACGCATCACATCACCCAGCCGGAAGCCGGACGCAACCATTAGGAGTCCGCTGTTAATTAAGTGAGCAGAAAGTGCAGAGTGCATGCAGGGGGAACATCAAGGCAAGGCAAGCACGAACAGGCCCCCTTTTCGCTCACCGATGGTGCAGTGCTCTCCGGTCCAGCCCTGGTGGCAGTCACACTTGCCCTCTCTGCAGACGCCGTGATCTGTGCAGCGCGGGTGACAGTCCCTCTGGTCACACTCGGGACCTGTCCAGCCCTCCTCGCAGTGACACGTCCCGCTGACACATGCACCGTGGGGGCCGCAGTCTACCACGCACACCTCTGTCACAGGCCAAAAAGAACAAGCCATCAACACACTGGACAGCCATGTCCTGGTGTGATGTCTCCACGGAGCCTGCGTCAAAACACTATGTGACATCTTTTCAAATACTCCTCTCTGTGTGTGTGTGTGATCCACTGCATGTATTAAGCAAATAAAAAAGCTGCAAAATTCAAACCCACCCATCTAGTAATATACACTCAAAAAGTGGCCCAAACATGTTATAAATATTCTTATAAAGTTTTGGACCCCGGTTAAGCTACAACCAAGTGCATGAACTAATGCTGTTGTCTGAAGGGTTAGCTTTAATCTCTATCTGTAGAGTTAAGAGACCCTGCAAAACTACACGTTAGAGATAGTTTCCGAACCTCACCTCGTCTTTTTTGATGTGTCTCCTCCGATATGGAACAAAACTTTACTTAGAGTCTAAGATGATGACGATTTTTGTTTTTTTGGGGGGGGGGGGGGGGTCAGCTTGAAAGTGCGGGGTGGATAGTGACGCAAACGCTTGGGTACAGAAGGTTTAACGGTCAAGCTGTGTTTTTGTCAAAGCAGCGCTATAAAAAAAACCCGTATAAAACACAGGGACATGTGAACTCTCAAGAAAACCCTTTCTCTAGCAGGAACACTCTAATTACTGAATCCACAGGTGGTGAGAGAGACCAGCCCTAAAAGCTGCATGTTTGAAAGAAAAACACAAGGTAACAACCATTCATTTGGCGGAAATGGCTATGAGCTTCCATTAAGGCTTTGACATGCATCCGCACTAAAACTTTTCTAAGTCCTGTGTAGCTGTTAAAAGCAGTGGGAAAAAATAGTCAACTTTTTTTTTTTAAGGTCATGAAATGTCAAGGATACAATATTACATTTTGCTGTGGAGATCTCTCACAACAGAACTTCTTCTGGCTTATTTATTGGTATTGGTACTCTTTTAAACGGCCGTTTCAATCTCTCTCTCTGAATAGAGTTTTTCTTCGATTGAGAGACCTTGGAGGGGTCTGATTAAGCCTACTCGACTCTCCAGAATATTAACCATCCCCCTAGTGGGGACTTATTCGATTCCAAAGGGGGGCCCCCCTTCCCAAAGAATCTATGTAATCAATTTTTCATTAGCGCAAAGGTGTTTATCTGCTTTTAGCACGCCCCTGACTACGGCGGGATTGGGCGAGTGGGCGGTCGATCCGTGCCACGTACTTGTTAATTAAAGTTTATTTAATTTAAGAGGAACTGCTGCGATAATTAAGAGAGAAACCTCTACTACCGAGGTGGACAAGCTCAAGTTTTTCGGACAGAGACGAGGCTAACCTCGTCCTTCAACGTTTAATTCTCCTATCGACAGGCAGGGGATGTGTGGTTGAGAAAGAGAACTGTGTCTGGAATTCTAAAAGCTTTAACAGAATAACAAATGGCTTCACTTTAAGTATGTTGTCCGAGGGACAATGAACAGCGGTAAAAACTCCCAACTCCCCTAAACAATCATTCTTTCTTCCATGGCTCCACCTGGGCTGGATACACACTGCTTCAGAAACATGCATGCCCATCCATCACCCAAGGCCTACTGTACTGAATCCTAACATTATATCTCTTTGATTTCTATTGGTTACCACTCACACAAGAAAACATGATGCATGCAACTGTTGGTCACTGCCAGTTTTCTAATTAAACATTTAGGGAGTAGCATAAACGTTACAAAACATTACCCATTAATATTTTTACATTTAAGGGCTAACAACATGTAAGGCAAGTAAGGGCAGGAGGACGTCCCCCCCCAAAAAAAATTACTAATAAAAAAATGTACTCCTAAGTGGGACATTTGTTCCAAGGGGAACAACCAGGAAGCAAAAGAGTGTGTTCTGACCTACGGAGCAGTCGGATCCGGTCCAGTTGGCCTCACAGACACAGGTGCCCGTCTCGGTGTGGAAGGTACCGTGGCTGGAACACTGCTCTGGACAGGTGCTCTTAAGGATCTCGCAGGCGATGCCGCCCCAGCCCGGATTACAGTGGCACTCGCCATGGTGACATGCTCCGTGGCCAGAGCAGGCGGGGTCCACACAGTCCACTGAGTGGTGTGTGTGTGTGTGTGTGTGTGTGTGTGTGTGGAGGGGAGGGGGGTCGAGCACAGCCAGGGAGGGAAGGCAAAGTTTATTTCACACTTCATTTGAGAGTCTTCAAAATGGGCTGAAAATTTACTCAGGGCTTCACTGAATGGTGACAGCATAATTGTAGATCATTTTAGACGATGGCAGGATGGAGAAAGGACGTGTTTTAGAGCAGAAAAGGGAAATCACACATGGATAAGAACAATGTTCAACTGCATGAGCCGACTTGTTACCCAGTCCAAGATTGAACACCGTATTCAATTTGGATCCTAGCACACCAATATTTCTGTAATACTTTGTTGTGAATTACATGCACCACCAAACGTGACATGTCCTGGGAATTTTAAGACTTCTAAGGCAAACTAGGAATCCAAATATTTGTTAAAAATAAATTGTCAGAATTCAACCAGTGATTCATTCATTAAAAGCGAACTCAAGGCGCAAAACTGAATAAATGCATCAGCACGGTGCAGTCACTTAATTTTCCCTCAATATTACTGCAACTCAGGGAGCGTGAAAAAAAAAAACTGGATTTAATTACTCGGCTAACTTAACACCCTTCTACACATCAGGTGAGTGACCTGCCAATGTAAATCTGAGGAGTTAATTGCCTTGGTGTCTGAGTCACGATCAATAAAGTTAAACTGATTGAGCTAAGGGGAGGGGGGGTGGGATTGGAGAGAGGGATCAACAGTCTGTTTCGATAAAAGAAAGAAAGAAACCCTTCTGAGAAAGATTTCTTCTTACAGGTGTCTTGTACAGTGGAGTGCACAAAATCTTGACGCAGTCGATTCCAATCTATAAACTAGCTGAGACTAAATAGTTCCATGGAGCTAATGTATGACCCGCTCTATCAATAAGGACAACCAAGGAATTATCTGCTTGGTGAAGTTGAAAACGGCAATTGTTCCACCACTGCACTGGCTCTGTGCCCTGGAGGGAAGCGAATCGATACAAGCATCTAAGCTATACAATGGGAAGTGGTCCGTCCCAGGGGAAGCAGCTTTCGCTTTACCTTGATCGCAGCTGCTTCCTTTATGGCCAGTGTTGCACACGCAGTTGCCCGCCACACAGAGTCCGTGGCCTCCGCACTGAGGGTCGATGCACTGGGCAGTAGGCACGTCACACTCCGTGCCCTTCCACCCGCTGTAGCACTGACATCGCCCCCTGGTGTACTGGCCGTTGCCACTGCACAACACGGCGCACGCAGCTGAGGCACAATGATTGTTACAATCGTTATGAAGTGGATACTCAACTGATGCACAATCAAGATTCAGCCATTGCAAACAATATACATTGCTAAACATCGATATACTTTAAATAACAATAGATTTTAAATTTGAATTAAAGTATGAGTATTGAAGCGAGTAAAGAATTACACACCTCTAGAGCAGTACGGCCCTATGAACCCTGGGAAACAATGACAGGAGCCAGCCACGCACTCGCCGTTTCCATAACAGTTGTGGGAACACTCCATTACGGTTTCTGGTGGTAGGGAAGAAAGGGGCGGAGTCACAAAGAGGCTGCATGTTCACACTAATTCATTCATGCATTAGGCTCTCCATTTTTCACACTGGGACACATCTAGATTTACTATCTTTCGAGGTTTCATGATATAGAGGTGTTATGAGATGGATGAATTATGAGTCTGATGGAAAAGACTATTTTGTGCAGCCTTATCATAATTTTATGCAGTATCTTTTCTTCTTCTGTGAGTGAGCTTTCTAAGCATCTGCTATCAGCAGTTCTCGTAACAAGCATGGAATGCAATTACAGCTATGTGTCGATGTTCCAATCCGATCTAAGCTTCCATAGCAAGTGTTGGCTGCAGCCTGACTATTTACATTCGAACCATTCCAGAACAAAGATCCGAGGCCTTTTAAATTGCACAAATAATGGTATTTCCTTGACACATTTTTCCTTTTTCCTGTCAAAAACGCCATCCCGTCCCTTGAATGACTGATCATGCCCACACAAGCACGGGAATCTCTCGAGTGTTTACAGCTTGGTAAATCCTCCCTGAGTTGAAGTTAATCTGACATATCCCACAGACACATCTTGTGTTCATTCAACAGACCATTGCTCATAAAGGGCACTCCCCAAAGGACGGTCCTCATTTCGATCGTTTTGCCGGGGCCAAACTTTTTTGTTATTGCTTTGTTATAGGCGGACTCGTATTTGGTGCAATTTTGACCCGTCGGACATCGATAACCTCATATCTTTAGGAGTGGATCGATGGAATTCTCAAAGGAATGTCAAAACGTTAACTCAGTTTTCTTAACTCTCGTACCCGTGGTGGGAGTAAAAGAGGGAGTCTTTTAAAAGTTCAACAAAGAGGCTATGGGAGAGAGGGAGAGAAGAATTACTGCCATGTAGAGAGGAGTAATATGTTCAGCGTAATTCTCCACAATCGAATGATCACTGGTCTCACCCTTCCCGAGCGAAATAGCTCAGACTAGTTGTTTATGTGATAATCAGTGCTGCCAGCTACTTAATCATTCTTAAAACGAGCACAGCTGTTTTGAGAAAATCAGGAGCTTCAAAAACATGTCATTACACATCATTACAATCACACTCATCAGCCATTCTAGCAGATGCGTCTCTTACCCAGGATGATGGTGTTGTAAGATACCGCCTCGAGACTTCGCCCGTCATTGTAGAAGGCCAGGTGCCAAACCCCCGAGTCGAAGTACTGGATGAATCCGGCCTGGTGGACGCTGACCGGTCGCTCCAGCCGGGCCCTGGTCTCCGGCTCAGTGTGGGCCCGTCTTTCTTTGGCGATGAGTCGGCTGCCATCCAGCAGCTCCACAAAGTCATACTGAAATGGACACAGCTAGTCACACTCTGAGAATGACGGGTGTTTTTATTTCTATTCATTGATGAACATAATTGCATGATAACCAACAATTTGGGTAGCAAGGTGACAACATTCCGAGGTATTCAATCGGACAAATGGAATCGACTGTAAACACTGAACAACTTTTATACTTCCAAAAACATTTTTAATGAAACAGGAAATCTTTATACCAGCACGTGAGTGCGGTTCAAAGGTTGTTGATCACATTGATCTAATTACTAACTTATATAAACAATCCATCACCTTCTTTCAAAGTGAAAGAAGGTAATGGCATTCCCCTACCTAAAAACAAGATTCCCTTTACAAAAAAAAAAAAGTGTGGAAAAGAAAAGAAAAACAGATTAAAAAGGATTTAGTGCTTCGGATGGCAAGACACAGAGGACACACGCAACCTTTCGATTGACTTGCCACTGATGGGAAATAAAGCATTAGGCGAGGGGCAGAAGAAGTCAACACTGTGATTTAAACCCTTTGGAGAGGAGCTAAGGGCCAGGGAAGGGATATTAACCTGGCGGAAGTAGACTTCTTTGTGTTGCCTATCAGTGGGGTAGGCAATAAAACAGTTCAGCCTTTCCACCCTAACTCCGGACCAGGGGTATACATCTCGATTAGTTGGTGTGAAGGCCCCTTGACTCATCTCAATCTAACAACACGACCTAATAACAGGCAAGCATTGAGAGACTGGGACAGCCCAATGGATCGCAGGAATTGCTTAAAGCTAAATTCAAACTTAAGTAGAGCTTTTACTTGTCTTTGTCCATTTGCCAAGTTTTAGACACTCAATGAGTCAAGCCTAGTCAGACGCTCAATATCACCAATGGAGCACGTCTATAATTGGGAGGAAACTCAGAAGTATCTCTTTTCTTCAAGATGTGAATATAACCAACTGTCAATATCTCTGATTGGGGTCTTTCATGCTCAGTTAAGTAAATGCATCGATTTATCCCCGGGCAATTCAAAGGACGGCCATCTAAAGGCAGTCACGGTAAACACAGGGTCTGGCATTGACAGCCTCAGATGTCCACTCCAGGACCGCCGTGAACGCAAAAGGAGTGTCTTTTCATTAGGAACATTGCTTGTTCGTTGTATTTGATTTGTCTTTTGTTGAATTTCTCTGCTTTGCATTGGAAGTGCAAATCTGTATTCTGGTGCATGGTCACTACTAGTATTGAACTTTTTTTTTTTTTTTTTTTTTTTTTTGTCAAGTACAGAGGCCCGGTTCCCTGCTCTCGACAAAAGCTCTTGCCAAGACAGAATGTCATGAAGGTGAAGTAGCGCGCTGTAGAGCTTGAGTGTGATATAAAATGGCCCCTTCTCAATGACCTTCTCCAGTATTAGAGGCTGGTCCGTCTAGAGAACGCTTTCTAAGATGATGCTTCGGTAGCTCCAACAAACCATAGACAAATTCAAATGAGACGCAAAAAAAATTGTACAAAACATTTTTAGATGCTAGCCAAGGGTCCAATATAAATAAAAAATGCTAAAATATATCAAACAAATCATCATAATTTAACTGCTTTTGGTTTGATAATCAGACGGTAAACTGGTAAATCCTTACCTGCGTGTGAGATGGTGGGAGACCTTTCCTGCCATACACTCCTATCAGGGCATTCTTCTGGACAGAGATGTTGAACTTAATGAAGTGAGGCAGCTCAATGGCCAAGTGAGAGCGCCAGAACACCCCAGGCGGTATGCCCTGACCCACCCTCCGGCCGACTTCCACCTGCCCGCTGTCGATCGAGTTGTTCTCCTGGTGGACCCCAGCAATCCTTCCTAGAAATGACAGGGCAGAGAAAAACGTTTAGTTTTTTTTATTTTTTATTTGCAATTCATACAGTTTCTATAAAGTGACTGTGTGCTTCAAAATGCAACGTTCAAGAACTTTTTTTGTTCTTCTGTGTCTGATCAAAAATTATTCATGCATATATCCTTTATCAACCCAGCGAAGCAGTGACATCAATCATGGCATTTTCAAATGAGCCCTGGCCAAAATGGAGATGAACAGTAATAGTGTACTTCAGTCAATGATGCACCCTTCCTGCTGGAAATATGGCCAGTAATAATTGCCCCATTTCGAACCAGCTGGTTGGCCCATATCTCTTCCGACCTTGTGTGTGTGAAATCCTAAAATAAGGACTTGTGGCTCTTTTTCCTGGGTAAAGTATTTATGGAATATCCATTCAAAATGCTGAGCCACACCTATGCCAAAGCTGACCATTCAAATACGATTTGATGATATGAAAAGGCTCCAGGCTCCAGCCCCCCCTGCGACCCTGCATAGGATAAGCGGTATAGCTAATGGATGGATGGATGGATATGAAAATAACTGTACAATTCAACGATAACCTGTTAACTGACTTATGCTTTCGACAAAAGCTTAACGTAAATCCAATAAAATATTTCTGATGATAACAGCATCATCAAGGTATCCAAGCAGCCACTGTGCACATCATAGTCCGCGACGGACATATATTGTTTTAATACAAAGAT
Organism: Galaxias brevipinnis; assembly: GCA_036023535.2. Taxonomy (NCBI): domain Eukaryota; kingdom Metazoa; phylum Chordata; class Actinopteri; order Galaxiiformes; family Galaxiidae; genus Galaxias; species Galaxias brevipinnis. The sequence goes on from JAVQIZ010064813.1 coordinate 15,443, forward strand.
TATAAAAACCACAATATAAGGTTAATGGGAGCAATGATGCAATTCTGTAACCATAAATCTTTTTTATTTAATTAGTCTGTGATGCTACATACTAATGTTAGCTGAGTGCATTTAACAGGCACTTCCCTGCTCTAGTTCTTATGCCAATAGCTTTCAGGGTCGGCAATGTGAGTAGGAGACTTGTGAGCCTGGCTCTGTGCAAGCAGTGGTGTGTGTGTGTGTGTGTGTGTGTGTGTGTGTGTGTGTGTGTGTGTGTGTGTGTGTGTGCGCGTGCTTGTCGGTGTACCCGTGGTTGCAAGCGCCTGTGTTTGACTGAGTAATGAGGCCATTCCCTGTCACTTTACCTTGACTCAAAACTAAGACACAGAGCCAACTTTACTTCCAGGGAGAATAATAGCCCACTATCGATTGCCTTTAAACAGTCGAAAACCGGCTTCATGGTATCTTAATTAGCAGTACTTATGAGGATTCAAATCAAGCCCAGTTTAAACAATTGAGCTTTCACCTGCATGCTCAAACACAATTAATGCTGCTACGGCCGAGCGTCCTAAATACCCAAGCATGCTCGGAAATAAATTCTGTGGCCTTTTGCTGTAAAGGTGAGGTAAGGTAGGCTGCCCGTGGCACACAATGAATACAAAATGGCAGACAATTATGATTAGCAGTACAAAGCTGTCTGGAATCTGAAGAGATTCTGTGCATGCTGAATGTTAATTGACAGCGATTGAAGAATACCTCACACCTCTCGACAGGTTTTGGCATTGGTGTGACTATGAAAGCCAAAACGGGGAGGAAAACAAACAAACCCCCTGAGCTAAAAAAAAAACAAGGTGACATTTTCAAAAGTAATCCTTGATGTTATTGCAAAATTTTCAAATTTAAAAAATAAAAACATGATTATGCAAATGAAAATAGCAAAAACCGTATAGCTGACGATTGGGAATTTAGTTTTTTATTATTTTAAGTATTTTTCAGTCCTCACCGTTCTCGGTTGAGAGTGCCGTCACGATGCTTGCCTGAGTGGGTCTCGTCTTTCCCCCACCTCCATTCTCAAATGCCGGTTGGTTCTCCAGCTCCTGCAGCTGCCAGTTGAGGCCAAAAAGGTGCATTGCTGTGCAGAGAACAAAAAATGGTGTGGGTTTTGAGGAGATCAAAAAACCAATGAAACCATTAAATCACAAAATACCTGTGGGACAGCACAAGCAGGAGGACATAAAGAAAGGAAACTCAATTTTTACATCTCGCTTCATCTTTTCATTTTTGGGTTACCCTGCTGTAGGTGGCCTATATGTAAACCCAGTGCTGTAAAAATCCAGTTGGGCCAGACAAAAGAGAGTTCAATCGATAACTGGGGTACACAGTCGCTTTTTAATGTTTCCTTTGGGAGCATGTTCATTATCGCACAAGAGGGTTGGAACACAAACAGCTACCGTATCAAAGTGCAGCAGCAGGTGGAATTTCTATTTTGACACAAAGCATTCACCTCAGATAGGGAGGAGAGGGGTAGGGAAGATGTGTTCTGCTGCACTAGCCTAATACAAAGCAGGGAACACAAAACCGGTGCAATCAAATAACAAAGGCAAGTGTGTCAGAGTGTGTCAGAGTGTGTCAGAGTGTGTCAGAGTGTGTGTGTGTGTGTGTGTGTGTGTGTGTGTGTGTGTGCATGTGCGTGTGAAAGAGAGAGTAAGAGAGTGTAGAGAGATGAATGAAGAACGAAGACAGACACTCCCAGTGTGAAGGAGAGGGTAAAAAGTTTATTTGGAGCCTCATCCCCTCTAGTTCTCTTACATAACTAAACTGTGTCTGGCTCTCAATCAACCGAGACTCTTTATTGTTGTGGTATCGGGATGCTATCAAACTGTGTTCTTGTTGTTGGGGGAACACAAGGTTCTTCTCTGAGCACAGCAAGAGGGCCAAGCTCCTTCAAAGTCACCAGCCAGGGGAACATGCTGAGGAAGCAAAACACCCTGCTCTTGATTTCCTCTGGTTTGATCTGCGGGAGGGAGGGGAGGACTTTTTTTTATGTTTTCAAACACTGCTTCAAGGCGGACAAAGGTATTGACTACGGCAAACAACATACTGGGGGGGTGGGTGGATGGTGAGGGGGGGTGGTGTACACTAAAACAGAATCAGAGGGAATATAGAATGTGATCCCAATCAAAAGCAGAATAGGGAAGAGGCCTGGTTAACATGCAGAGTACCAGTGGGTAGCTTTTTTAAAAACAGGAGTTGTGTGTCCTTGCCGCATGACTCATTGCTAATCTGTCGATGTTTCCTGCCTGTTCAGTAGTAATAATACCATAACCCGTTAATAATTTAATGTGCAGAGCCAGCGTGGCATACACAGCAACATGAGCTGTATCACTACTGAATTGACCATGTCTTTCCTAACGCTGGCGTATGTTCTACCTCTTTTTTTCGGCTTCTTTTATTGTTGTCGATGTTAATACACGTTGTGTGTAAGAAGTCGAATGCGCTTTCAGGAGGGGCTGTGTTCTTGTTGGCGCCCTGACAGAGGAGGAGTGTGGAATGTATGCCGCAGCTATTTAAGTCATCACACCTGGCAGGTGAATTGGACACAGATGAAAAGACGCAGGGGGAAGAGGTGTGAAAAACTCTAGAAACCTGATGTAACAGGCAATGCAAAGTTATACCGACTTACCTCAAACACTCGAGCCACAGAAAGTCACACGAGATTTACACTCCAGCATGAATCCCCCCCCCCCACCCCCAGCAAATAAAAAAACAACACACTAACAGAAAATAAACTAGCCAAACACACACACACACACCACACATGAAAGCAACCTGATAAAAGCAAGTCAAACCATAACGGCGTAGACGTTGAGTCATGAATCACAACAAATACCGAGGGTTGATCTAATAACGGGACAATAAACAATGAAACTAAACATGCAATCTCTCCAATGCTCATGGGTCATCACATCATCCCCAGTTCCCCACGTAGGCATATTTATCTCTTTACTGTATGATCGTTTCATACTATCCCCCCTTTTTTCCACCCTATAGGACTCCTCTATTGGTTCATAGGAAAGTCACAGAGCCCAAGATTAAGGGCTTGTATGACATGGCAGTGCAGTGAGGACAGATAAATCTCCAGCCATTTTATCGCTTTGGTCAAGACACTAAAGGTTAGAAAGAAGTCAGCTTTGACACATGCTGCAAAAAAAAAAAGAAAAGAAAAAAAAGAAGAGAAAAAAAGAAAAAGAACCTGCAGCCTCTTCAGTGGGAATACTGTCCTCTGGGGGACACTGAGATGAAGCCGCTCTTCCGATGAAAGAACTTCCTGCTTTAAAAAGTGAAAGAAATTTGGTTGTCCTTAAAAAAAAAAAAGTAGATCTTCCCGTTCCAAGGGATGCATTAAACTTCAAGAGGTTGGGACAGTTTTCTTGTTTTAAAAGGTTCTTGATCACATCTCCCTCGTCTCGTCTGGGTTGCTCACGAGGCTATTTGAACTGCACAGCATGGGCTTAGCAAAAGTCCTCGCGGCTACGAATGTACTGTGCTATTCTGCAAGTGTGGTATCAGAAGGGGAGAATGATGCACAGCCCCTTGTCAGAGGAGACGAGGTCGAGAATTCCTTACAAACAGAATTGGGGTAGACGCAATATCTGACGGATAGACCCGCCAGATAGAACAGATTGAATCATACAGTATCGGGACTCCCGCAATAGTAGCACAACACGCAATAGCGCACAGAAAGATTCATGCCAGTTTTCCTGATATTTAGTTGCATGTCAGAGTCATTCATTCAATAAATGTCCCGATATGTGGAAGCATTTCCATCCCTCATGAAAAGATGCACATTTAGTTCTGACTCGCTTCAAGTGCTCAAATATTTTATCATAAATTTCTTTTAGAAAGCAAACCAGAAAATATACCGCACATTATGTGCACAAAATATATTTGGTAGTATGCTAATATAAAAAAGAGATGTACAGAACCAGTCAAAAGTTTGGACACACTTTCCCATTCACTTGAATAGAAAAGTGTGTTCAAGCCTTTGACTGGTAGTGTATATATAAATACAAAAATAAAATATTTTTGGTATTTTATTTAGACTATTCCAACTGACTTCATACTGTGCACCAGTTACTTCAGCTTCAGCAGTCTTGCTGTAGAAAACACCAGAGAGGCTTTGAAAAGTTATGGGTTGCAAGAGAAGTGAACAGTTTTATTTTCCCAAACACTGGCCTGCAATACATTTTATGATTCCATTGATCAATTATAAACCCGAGGTAAAGTACTTGTCTGACACTGACTTTTCTATAAAAAGGACCTAACTGTAGCAGTTGTCAATGTGGTATTGTAGAGCTAAAATCAACACCCATACAGTGCTCATATTCTTGAAACAAAGCAGACTTAAAGTCACTAATGAGTCTCTCTAACATCAGGGCCAAACTACTGTCTGAATTACCCCCCCCCCCCCAAAACAAATCTACAAGAGTCCGTCCTTACCTATACAGTAGCCAAGAATGATTGACAACAGGACCGCCACGGCAACAGCACTCAGAGCGGTGCACCTCCAGGAACAGTGCTTGGGCGACTTCTTGAATTTGAAAGCTCCCCTGGTGAGGGTGTTTCTGGGAAGGGGTCGGGCAGGGGTGGAGTACACTGCCCCTGTAGCCATGGTGTAACCTGGGGTTGCCGTGCCGAAGAATGGGGTTGTCCCTGTGCCTGTTTTAAAGAGGAAGTGTCTGCGTGGACGACAAAAAAAAAAGGAAAAAAAGAACATAAAGCAACAGTTTCAAATGCGTGTATCACATGAATTTAACATATAATATATAGTCAGGATCATAAACAAATTTGTATGAACAAATAAACAATAAACAATATTGAAGTGCATGCAGACAGTGAAATATGACGCATCTGTGCGATCAAAATTCCCATTGTCCAGTCAATACCCCTAGAGGTACGAGTGTGTGCTAGGACACTCTGCATAATCCTGACATTGTAAAAGGTGAGCCAGGAGTAGCTCATAAAAACAATCATCTCCCACTTGCCCTTTTACAGCGGGCCCTGACTAATAGGCCATTATACCTGGGGTAATTAAGAGGGTTTAATCAAATGCACTACACGGGATTGTTCTATTAACTTTTAAACCCCACGCGAAAACCTCTTAAGTAAATGAATTAGGCCTTGTTGCCACTCTTGCCACCGCATTCAGATTAATGGCGGGAAGCCTTTGGGTTTTAGAACATGCTGAGGGAAATTCAGCCCGCTGACCATCCATTGCATATGGGGTCTTAATTAGTCTAATCCAAAACTCGGCTTTTCTGAATGTCCACCTTGGAAGCTTAACAACGCCTTGATAAACCCTCGTAATGTCTTTAAAACCCCTTGGCAAATCTTTTGATCACCTATAGTTGATTAAATGACATTAGCAAATTCCTACACATGATCATAACTGATTATATCCATACACATACACAACCTAACTTCAGTTTATACTGACATCCAAGGTTGGTCGACAGGAGTGAACTGGTAAACTTGACTGGGCACCTTTTTTTTTTTTAATCCGTAACTCCTCATTCAGCTGATTTGATATGCCTAGAGGTCATGTTGTTCACTGATCAATTTGAGACTAACAGGACAAATGTCAGATATGGATTGTCTGGCTCATCTAAGCCGCCATTGACACGCCGAGTCATGGACAGATGGAGAATCTCAGCGAAAGGTTACGACGTGTCACTCCGGAATGACAATGTCTCGGCAGGCCGTCTGACAAAAAGGCATCATCTCCCTGGCACAGTAGACATTGTATCAACAGGAGCCACTGTGATAGGAATACGGGATATGAATTGAGGCAAAACCAGCACGCTCACTGTGACACCAAATTACCTCGGCAGACAGGTTTATGCATTCGTTCATGTTGGCGGAATAGGCCAGCGGGTGATATGGTAGTGGTGGCGAAGAAAAGAGGATTCCATGTAAATGCTATATGCCTATTTCACAGTTAGTACGTGGCAACAACAAATCATGTACAATGGTTTACTTGAGGTGAACTATCATCTCAATATTCAATATGACAGCAGTTGAAAAATATCAAAGATAGACGTTGTTCATCATGTAGCACTCGATGTAGAGCATGTGCGGTTCACAGTCTCCGGAGTGCAGGCCATGCAGACTGAACGGCTAGAGGATAAAATGCTTTCGGACGCGATTAACAAACAAGGGGCGTTCTAAATGTCTAAGGCTATAAACACGAGGATGACCGTCTGTAATTGATTACAGACAGTGTGACGCAATGAAGCAAATTACTATGCTAATCCGGACAGCCCTGGTAGTAATACGTGTGTGTGTGTGTGTGTGTGTGTGTTTGTGTTCAAAAGAGAGCGAAAGCGAGTCAAGAGAGTGTGTCTGGTCCTGTGCACACACATGCATAAGAGTGCACGTTTGCGTTTTGTGTCTGTCTGTCTGTCGCTCCTATTGTGGCTCTCGGCAAAAGCAGTGGCCTGAACCGGGCTCCTTTTGCTCTTCACCCATGCCTCGCTGTCATCAGGCTGACATTTGAAAACATTCACGGTGAGGACAAAAGACAAAACATGGAAAGGGTCGGATTTGGCTCTGGCTAAGCTCTACTTGTAAGGTGAGGGGAACACACAGGAAACAATGTGAAATCACCCCGTAGCAGCCCCCTCTCTATGCAATCTGCATATTAGCCAATGCATACTGGTGCCATTAACATTTTTAAAACCTTGTGTGCTGGAACACCAAGGCATTTAAATCTATTACTTATGGAAACTCCTGATATGGCAGTCATCACGCCTTCACTTTCCTGCCTGCCTGCCTGCCTGCCTGCCTGCCTGCCTGCCTGCCTGCCTGCCTGCCTGCCTGCCTGCCTGCCTGCCTCTCCCCGGGTCTATTCCTCACGGTCACGGCGCCACCTGTCGTCTCAGCATGCGGCCTGGCGGCAGGTGCTGGCCTAGCGCAGCTAGCGGCTTCATCTGTCTGACGGTATTGTCGGGGACAGACCTCCCCCCCCCCCAAAGCTCTGGCTCCGTTGTGCACACAGACAACAGCGTGGCGCCATTTTGAGAACGCTCCCCTAACGCGGCTCAGGTTGTTTGCACATGGAGGTATTAGTCTCAATGAGTCTGATGAGGTTCAGGACCGAAAGGTGCCGAGATCATGTACGTATACAATTTGTTCCTCTATGCACCTTGAGCGTGCCTCCAGCTCATTAGGGTGATTCTTCATTCATGAATGACACTTGTGAGGCATCGTAATCCTACCGGAAATTAGCATCTACACTAAAAGGTTCCTAATACGCTCATTCAAACCCAATCTCAAAGATTGAAAAAAGAAAAAAAAAAGAAATTATAAAAAAATACCCATCGGGGATGCATGTTCCTTTTCAGCATTTGGAACATTTCTATCACATCTCCTTCCAGGAGAAAGTAGTGTCAAAATTACACTACACCACATCATGATTTCAGAGCTGAGACATAATTTCATTTCACAGGAAGACTCCCTTGACAAATCCAGCAAGGACTGACAGAACATTTATAACTGCAACTGTGTGGCAGGGCAGACCTTCAGAAGTCTGTTTCTGATATGTCCTAATGGGAGGGTGAACAATGCTTTATTGAATCTAGCTGACTGAGTGTTAAAGTGGATTTCATAGGACATTTGTAAAAAGGTAGACGTCGAACAGTGTCTCATCTACCAAAGCACTTACATGCACACCATTACAAATCTATTTCACACACGTAGATAACTTTAAATGTTAGACGTAAGGAAAATTGCCAATGCAAGGGCCTATATTTTTTTTCTAAAGGGTCATAGCATTCATGTAATAATTGAATTCAATAGCACATTTATATCATTCTAATTTAAAATATAATTAAATTTTTTTAACTTTTGGAGTGGTTGATTAAAACCACTCCAGACACTTTCAAGACCTGAAAGTATGTGAAGCGCTGAAGAATAGTGGAGAACAGCATGCAATAACAGGGTTTTATTGGCAACTAATTGAGCACTTTGAATTGAAGAGTTGGAGTGGTCTCCGCATAAAATGGAACAAAAGCTCAAGTGGAATAAATTCTGAAGAATATCTCTTCAGTAGAAAACCTGCATTTTTCACTTTAAAAAGCTGTAATTACACTCATTTCAACTGACAGCTTCAGGCCCAAGACTTTCAACATTGCCGTTGTTTGGCCTAATTTAATTAGTAAAAAAAAAAAAATCTGGTTAATTTTAACGAAGTTTTAGGAAACACATTCCCTTTCCTGATGAATCTCTCTACCTGCAATGAACTACAGTTGGCCAAACTATTTTTTTGGAACATTTTCCGCTCAAGGCCAGATTTAAAATATATTTTCTCTGGGACATTGGCTGACAGTGGATCGGCAACATAATTACAGTGAATTCCTGTTCTGCAAAGGGTTCACCATTGAAAGCCATATTACCATGGCATACACAGGTACAGCTTATTGTAAATAAACTATACTTTCCTTTGATATTCTTTCAACTGTTGTGCTTCACTCTTGTTTCTATGGTATATAGTCTTTGTAGCGTATAGCAAATACAAAAAGAAAAATTTTGGCCTGAGAGACAAATCTATTATTGTATGCCTCAACTGCATTTCAGCCTCATGGAGCTTAAATGTGGAAATTGGTATTGGCTAAATTCATGCCTTTTGAACAGTTCTTGTGATCTTTCTTGGATGTGGTTTTCAAATTGCCAAATCCCCATGTAGTAAATGCACACTAAGACAATATATTATGACTTTAAAAATAAGTGAGATGGATTTTATTTTTTTTTATATGCGATATGGAATAAGTTTTGTCCATCATCTGTAGCCTACCAGTTTCCATGGTCTGGAATCACATTCTACATCCCAGTTTGTGGAAGTAGACCACTTTTCAAACATTCCTTCTTTTCTTTTTCACTGTTCTACAAATAGTAGAGATATTCCGGAAGACACATATTCATGCTAAAATAACTGTGTACTAAAGATCCATGCACGACTTTGTACTTTAAGGGTGAAAAAGGGTTTGTTTTGCCTGGCACAAGAGAATATTCCCAGATGACTTCCTGAGAAAGCATTTGCTTCTGTAGCAGAATCATGACAAGATCAGTAAATGTGCAAAAAATAATTACTATAATTTGAAGTAAAAAATTGTACTTACAGGTACTAAGTGAAGAACAAATAATATTTAAAATAAAAACAAGTACCTAATGTAGGTTATTAAATGCATATTTTTAATAATCTAAAACCAGATTGGTATTGGGTTATTGGAAAAAAAATTTAATCTGCAGACCGAAAATTGAAAATCATCTGACAAAAAAACGCTGTCAAAATCACCAACTGCACACAAAAACATCAATGAGGTACTTTCACGTGTTATTTTTTTGCTCTTTCTATCAACATTTCACAACCCAGTATTTTACTTATCATGCAGTGTATAGTTATGTGGGGAGCTGGGGCCATCCCGTTGGCCCTGTAGGGTTACCATGACACCCCGTCCCCTCCCAGGGAGAGCACTTGATTTACTGCAGATAGTGATTTATGTCAGGACTGATGATAGCTGTGTACATATTGTTTTGTCAATACTGCTAAGGCAGTCCAAGGTCACAGTGCTGCTGGTGCTCAATCTTTGCATCTCCCTCAGCATGAGAAACAGTAACTACATATACCAATTGATTCAGGCTATCATGGAAGGTTCATGTTGCATGCTGCTCAGACAAATGCAGGGCACAACATTCATTTACGAGCAGCAGGGAGGCTTAGAGCCAGGGAAATATCTGGCTAGGATGGATTCACCCACATGTCTCAGAGCCTCTTTTGAGGCAGAGCAAAATGTACTCTTTCTCCTTATTAGTTGGAATGTACACTGTGATGTAGCTATTTTCTGATTAAAAAATACTGGCAGAGAATACTCGGCAGCCAAGATTCTGATGACAAATGTTATCCCGCATAGAACATATTGATCAAACATTGTATACATTCAAAGAAAGTTGTTTACAGGGTTAAAGCCATATCCAATAAAAACCAGCAGCTGCAGAACACATAGGCTCTCCAGAAACCACTACTTTTCATGGACTGCATCAAATTTTGAAATCCACCTTGGGTCATTTGCCCCTTTTAACTGGAATGTTTGCTGAATCTAATGAACTTGGTGCCAACCAAACATGGCAGAAGCCCTTAAACCATCTTATGTCATAGACCAGCTCTGGTGCCTTGGAATGTGGGATTAATGTCAAGAGGTGAAATTGTATTTTGTGCTCTGGTACAATGGTGTGTATTCATGCACACAAGGCAAGATATTTCTAAAATATAGCATCCACATATTCTCTTAATAAAAAGAATCTTAGCATTAAATCCATACAAGGTATTTTAAAGAGACAAGCTACCTTTAGTCTTTAGCTGTTTTTTTTCCTAGTACAAAGTGCATGATCAATGACGATGGTGACTCCAACACCAACCCAAATTGAGACGCAGATGTCAAGGTAGAACCAATGTGTCTCACCACCCTTTTGGGCATAGCGGTTTACTCACCTGCTCTCCAGGGCCACATTGCTGCCCAGGACCCAGCTGTCCTGCAGCTGGACACATTCCGCTGTGCTCTGCAACTCGGCAGCCAGGCCGGCTGTGGGTGGCGGGCTGGGGCTCCTCTGATTGGCCAGCGAGCCACGGCTCAGGGAGGTAATGGATGGGTGTTGTTTGTGAGGGGGCGGGGCTGGCGGCAGTGGGGGCGGGCCTTGCTGGATGGATAATTGGTCTCCTGGAAAGAGAGAAAAAAAAATGTGGTAAAGAAAAAAAACTAAATGCAGTGGGTGACAATATGCCACTGTTTCACGTTACTCCAACTAGTAGGTTGGCTTGAAAACTCTTTCAATTTTAGATTCAGTTTTTGTTTTTTGTTTTGTTATGTTTTTGCAGTTTTTACTCTGTCTGGGGAAAACAATCCATGGTTTACTTGTGTATTGCTCATGAAGGTGAAGCTGTGGTAAGTACAACTGTCAACTCATTTGGTTGTTACTATAGAACAGATGGGAGAGACAGAATAATCTGGATTGTACATAGGCTATAAAGCCTTGTTACAGAACCAGAAAAGTAAATACAACCGACAGCAAGACATTAAATGAGACGCTACCACAGCAAAAAGAAAGTAATAAGAGCCTTTTTTTTTAATGGGGACACACATTATAACAGTTGCAAACACCAACTGGCTGACTGGTCGGTGCTCTTAACCAGAAGGTCACTTAGAGAGGCAGCTGTTCTTTTATGGGTACTTAACGGGATGTTTCACGTTTGATTACAGCCGGAGAAGACTCTCAAATAACTAATGACCAGAACATCCATTAGAGCGCTAAGGGAACAGGTTTTCCAATTTCACACAAAAGCTGTGTAATTGGCCCCCGGAATGGCACGTGGTGGTTATCTATCCATCTTCTCCGTTTAAAGGTATAAGTCATAATGCTAACATTTCAGATTTGCCTCAGTAAGTTCTGTATAGGGGCTGCCTTTTTGCCTCATGCAATATTGAAGTAGGAAGGAAGGAAGCCAGGATTTTTTTTTTTTTTAGTTGCTATTTTTGCATTGACAGCAGGAATATGTTATATGGTGAAGAGAATGATGATGATAGTTTGACATACAGTGTGGAAGGTACAGACTTGATTCTGCCATACTCCTTACATAGTTATGGATTAGTCCATCTAACAAACTAAGAAGGTTTGGCCTTAAATCTGATTTGAACTTTGACCAGAAGGAGCGCACATGAACAACTTCATTTTAGGGGTAGTACAATGTTCTTTGTTAGTGTCCATGCAAATGGTATTATGGCTGATGTGCACTTGCTATAGACGGTGTCAATCTCAATTGGCAAACCTCTAGTGGCAGGCGAATTAACTTGAAAAAAAATACACAAATCTACAGGAAATAGTTTGAGACATAAATGCTTTAGGTGGACCATCACACATTCAAAATGGAATCAATTTGGTCCACTATGCTACTGTTGGAATTACTGAATATGTATATTTTCTTGTATTTAAAATTTGAAGACACACATACTAAGTGTGCAATAGCTGCTGGATCTAAATAGTCATGCATTGAAGAACAAGGGTACTCCTGTAACTTACATAGGTGAAAATAACCACAGACTTGGGTTTACAGTTATAACGCTTTGATGAACCAACGAAGAGAAAATGGAATATCCAAATAGTATTTCAGCTGACAGTAAGCCTAATCCCAATCTTTAAAGACCAAAACCCCCCAAATCCTTTATGCACGTCTTTCTGAAATATGACTTGTGCAACTAAATTAGAGATTACTTCATCTACTTGCCATGTATGGTTCAGAAATGAATTAATAAGCCTTTATCTTAACTTTGATTTGAAATCAATGGTTTCTTTCACTCCTTAGCTGTTTTTGTTTGTTCACGCTGTCCAAAGTGCATTAATGTTTGACCTACGTTATGATTAGATATCATCTTAAAAAGGAAAGAAGAGAGATGTATATGAACACACTGTAGATCATCTGAATAATGAAGAGTGCGAGGATGAGCATGTGCAAGTCTGCGTTTGTGAATGTGTCCGTTAGAAGTAAGTGTAAAAACAATGAACATTGAAGACGATAAGATTTCTATTACAACAGCTTGGCATTTTCTTACATCAACACACACACACAGAGAATTACCCTGGCCTTTCCAAAGCAGCCGCAGCAATGGGTAGGCCGATAAAACAGCTGTGTGCTTTATGGGGCTTTACTTTGAAATCAGATCAAGATGGATGCCTCCCTTCTACAATTCCTCAATGTCAACTTGTCATCTTCTCCGTCAGCAAGATGCTTTAAAGGCTTCTTTTGATTAATACTGCATGCCAGCACAGTAACGACTGTCTCATTCAGATCTTAATGGCGCTTGCGATATACATCAAATACTGGTTTATGGAGCGTCGGTATTTTCAAAATGGTCTTTTCAAGTAGATCCACTTTTCGATTGCTTTTATTCATTGTTGATTTTGGGTCAAGGAATCCTTTTGGAATAAGCCACATACTTATGCATTTCATGTGTTAGCGATGCATTGTATTGTTGGACAATGCAAATCCTAGAATTCTGATCTTTGGAGATGTGTCACCAGTCAGCACACAATTAAAAGCTATTTTGCACCCCCAAAGCTTACCAAGCTGAGCCAAGGTTTTTTTCATTTTCATTGTGTAAGTATTTCCAAAGGTCTTGTGGTACTTGTGGCACCCATTAAGAGAGATGTTACTGCTAATGGAAATTAAATGGCATTTACTATGACTAGCTTGCCCTTCACCAACAGGAAAATTGCAAGGTAAGTGCATCTGAATTTAACTCAAATAAAAAAAGAGGCCCTTCAAGAAACCATAATTTCTAGGTGGTGGCCTCTGGTCTGCTATCTTGTAACACGAGAATATCTGTAATTATATCCATCATAATTGCTTTAAGAAACATTAAGAATTTATTTAGTAGACAAAATATGCCCACTAAAAGTTCATTTCCACTTCCTTTCGTCTTTTATAATTTTTTTTTTTTTTACAGATGCCGGTGAATAGTAGGCCTATGATTCATGAATACAATATTATAAAAAACAAAACATGCATCAAATCGATATCGCGTGAATAACCACAGTGGCACAGTTCATACTGCAAATGTGTCAACGTGTGATCAAGATATATGGCATTCACCACCACCCGTGGAATTGTGTGGCCTAGTTTGGAGTAAAGTAGAACTCTTCTTTAACGTAGATCATGGTAGAACGCTAAGATTAAGCGGGAGGGGGGTGCGTGTGCCTGGGGGCAATGAACCCTGGTTGGTTGGAGGACCACTGGAACAACCTTGCCTTAGGTGAGTTTTGGGGGGATTTATTCTGCAAAGGGAGAGAAAGTTGATGCTTTGAACCAAAGGGGCCTTGGGTTCTGAAAAGAATATCCTTTACAATTCCATAATACAGCTACAGTACCTTACCTCTTCAAAAAACACCAACCCACCTCTCGTCTGACTTATTTCAGATCAAAGAACTCTTTTCTCCTAATAACTTTTCCCACCAAGGACATCACAGTCATTTATAGTGTTACATTATAATTGCATCTTGGTACTAAGAAATTGCACTTGAACTAGACCACAATGCTTAGCTCCAGACCAATTAAACATATGGTTTAAGAGGAAAAGGGTATCTCACAAGAATGTGCTGAGAAAAGTCTACTTAATGGTCAAAAGAATCAGAAAAAGCACTGTATAAAGTGGCCTGCTTCTTTTTCTCTCCAAGGAAATACTACTGATCACCACACACGACTGCTTAGCTGCTGTCTACTGACAACACTTCAATTGCATAGCAATTGTACTCAACCAAGATGATCGCTTTGATAATAAGCTTTCCAACAAACAGTTATTGTAGTCTTTCACTGGCAGACCACTCGCTTTCTTGTTTGTCTGCAAATACTCGGGATATTTTACGTCTTAAAAACAGCACAAAAAAAATACAGACATGTTTGAATTCCATCCGTATATAATCAGTCGTTTATATGAGAAATAATTGATATCCAACTACTTGGAAAAAGAGCCGCAATACTAAACCCATTACTCTGTAAACTCTGGAAACAGTTTTTGCTTCAAAGTTGACGTAGTTAAGGTAGAAAAAAAAAAAAATTTCAGACTGGAGAAATAGCTTCAAGTCCACTAATTTTCTTCATCCGAATTACCGGCTTGTCTTGGATGAGGCTTTGCCCCCAGCAACCTCATCTAGTTGTAATAGTTATTGGGCGATTACAGTTCAGAGGCATGTATTCTGGTGATACAGTTGTCCTGGCTGCCATGGGAAATTATTTCCCCAGAAAAGGCATAACGTTATTTGCTTTTTGTTGTTTTATAAAAAAATACTACATGACAAGACAAAGGCTCTGTATACAACAAAGATACCCTAAAAGATTGGCCCAAGTATAGGGAGTATTTCAGCTGTATCAATTCAAAATTACCATGACTCATATTCATTGAAACAAAGGCTTGACATGTTAATAGTGGTCTCCACTTTGTCCTAATGGTCATTGAAATGTGGCATGTGTGCCTCAAGATCTATTCATATGCCTCCCCAATAATTTGGCGCACACTCTCCAAATCACTTGAGAAGATGGAAGCGGGAAAACAAGGGCTTGTGGTTCTAAAAGCACAGTCCGTCGCAATGGGTGCTGTAATTGCATTTCCTGTGCAAATCACTTTGTTCATGGGGAAACCGGAGAAGGAGGGCCATCGCTAGCTAAAATGGGAAAGCCATTTGCTACATGATTAATTGTCAGTGTATTGTTTACAGCTGAATGTGCTCCACTTCTGGGGATGACTCAAATTCACTAAATAGGAGGGCGATTTAACAAGGGAGTGTTTCATACTGCTTAGATTCCACAGAGTAAACAGTATCTAATCAGCTAATTATACTCATACTTTGAGTTAGAGGAATATACTTTTCCAGGCATTTCCATGTATTTTTATTTTAGAGATACAATTATTCTGCATAGAACAGAAAGGTTATAGTGGACACAACAACTCTTCGACATCTACAGAGAAAATATCCCCACGTATTGCTTAGATTACATCTGGTGCGATAGTGAAGTGGAGCAAAGTATATGTGTGCTTTAACAAGAGAGTGGATAGATATCCCACTGTTGCATTAGCCTGAAGCCACAGACCAGATCACAGGACAGGAATAATAATAAAATGCTTTGGCGTAATAAAGTACAGCCACTGGAGCATTACAGGTGGACATTCTTGACCAAACCAAAGTCTCAGCACACTGCACAATCTATGAACACACGCGCGCGCGTACACACACAAACACACAATCTTTACCAGTAAAGCTGTTCCAACTGATTTTATCCAATTTTACTTTATGAAATCCCGCTGCTCATCCCTCTCAACAGAAGAACCGAGAGGAGCTTCTTGCATGCTCAATGAGCAAATGCGGCCTAGGGCTTCATGTGGAGGCCTCTGCAAATCTTAAAGATAGATGTGCTTTAGGCAGGAACTCCATATAGCCTACTGCTGCTGATTTGCGAAGCAAACTGTGCTAGCTCCTACTGTTCAACATAATAGACTGACCCTGCCCACAGTATAGCAACACTGCACTGGGTTCACTCGAAAAATGGTGGTGTTGCTTTTTTTTTATGCTTTTTTTTTGCTTTTTGTTCTCTACAGCAAATAACCTTAACATAACATACATTTACTTAATGATCGGACATTCTTTTAGGATGTACAACCACAGAAATCCCCTGAAAAGGAGTGCATGGAAATATGTAAAGGAATACTCGCCAATAAGACTCAAAATGCCGCCCTTCAAATACAGACAACCTTCCAAAAAAATGGCTACCCTGGAAAGCTAAAAGTAGTTAGACTTACTGTCCTTCAAAATGTCTTTAATGTAGCTTTCACTGACAACAGCAGACAGGCCCGACTGTGTTCCAACCTTCATTCACCTGTGAAAGCACCACCCTAAGCCTCATCTGTCATGTATCAGCAGCAGCCTAGCATTTCACTTTGTTTGGCAGACATTGATTTTTTCCGTCAATGTTTTCATCAGGAGGCTTCCATCATACACAAGTACTGCTCTTTCTCGCAAACTTAGGTGGCAAGAGTTACAGTAAACAAAAAGAGACCAAGGCGCTTGCAGATAAAATAGCATTAAAAAGGGTAAAGCTGGATTGTCTTTAATTCCGTTGGGATCAAGGGGTGGAAGTAGACTTGATGCAATCAGTGGTGGGCAAATCAATGTGTAGCAACCTCCATTCATTTTAATTGCATTTGTCACAGTAGTTTCAGAAAAGAAAAATCTAAAGTATAGCTGGATGAGTTATGTGATTACACCAGAACTTCGGATGATATTGCATTTTTTTTTTTTTTTCAAATTAAGCAACAATGTTTGAAATACAATTCAATACTTTTAATTATCTTTTTCTTTTTAATAGAGGCATAAAATCACTAATGTGTCTTAAATCTATTTAGCAATGTATGCAATTATGGATCCATATGCTGAGTGTATCAATGATTGTAAAGAGGTCACTACACACTCAAAAGCAAATCTCATTAAATTAGATTAGTCTAAATAGATTATTTAGAGAACAGAAACCTGACAGTCATAAAAGTAATGTGTTGGAGTAATGTAACCCAAGTAGCAAACATTTTATAACCTGCACTAACAGAAATATTTCCAATGGCTAGAAGCATTCTAATAAACTAAAACAAACTAATTGCAGCATTCAGCAATCCCAATCCTTATATTGTTAAGATTTACTAGAGCAATATGATTGCCTGTGCCTGTGTATTAAAGACTCAGGAAAGTGTTGCTTCATCACAACCTCTCGAGAAACAGATGCCTAGAGAAAATACTGTCAGAGATATTGACAATTTGCCTACAGGGGCTTGGATTTTGTGTGTGGGTGGGTGGTTACGGTGGCTAAAAAGTGTTGACAAAATGATAATGAAAACCAGTGGGTAGAAAAATGACCTTGTGTCCACTTCTTCCATCAAAGAGTTTTTCTGTAGATGCCCTTTAAGCAGAAAATCATTTTCAACGTTTCCCTTTTTTTTGTTATGAGGGCAAGATATCATACAATGCATCCACTGAAATTATACTGTAATATACTCCTAAATTACAGGTATGTCTTTGGCTTTAAACAACACTGTAGCCACCCATTAGTGTGTCTCTACAGAGGAACTTTTTTTTTCCGTAGTAGGTGTACACTAAATACAAAGAGCCTAGAATTGACAGTGGAAAGACTTTTTTTTTTTTTTACTTGAAAAAAATGTGTACGTAATGTGCAATGAAGACAAGCAGACACACACTCAAGTAAGATGTAGATCTATCTCTACAATCTGCCAGAGCAAATACATTTCATGTCATCATAATTTGCAATCTTCTGGCACCCTACCAGGCATAACTTGAGTGACTGAAACCTCTTTGCAGTAAAAGACACTGATTGTCCTTCAGACGGCTTAATTGTGTTTGCTTTGCCCTAATTAGATAAGGAAACACATAATCAACACATGTGCTATTTCAAGTCACTTTATGATCTGCACGGCGTTGCCTTCCTGTGCACCAAATGGCATCAGTGGGAGGTGAGGGCTGGTACATGTTCACACCCTGCTGGGTTATTTCACACCCAAATCGTCCCATCTGAATTGGGTTCTTTAGGAGCCATGGCACACAATGGCAGCTGTGGGGGGGGGGATATATGAGGGTGGAAAAGCTAAAAGAAATAAGCGGCATATGGCACAGGGAGACAGTACAGTTGACGGCTCTGAAAAGAAGCAGCTGGAACCAAGGTATAGCTACGATACATTTCAAGGCTGTACTCTATCTCCTTCTCTATCTTCCTGACCCCATCTTCCTCCCTCCTAATCAATTCGATCAAGCAGTTTCGATAATGCAAGAATTCCACAGTTAATAGGATGGCCCTTTTTTTGATTATTCAACACAATATATATCTATAGAGGACTGAAGACATTCCTTGTACCTTGGGAAATAATAAAGATGCCCATAGGAATCTCTGAACATTTGTGTAGAAAGTTAGCATGTCACGTAAAGCTACAGTAAAATGATTTGTACAAGTAGACCAAAGCTTCACAGCTAACATACCGCTCAACAGAAACATTCATTGCGAATTATGCGATCACATTTGTATGCGAGTCCACAATGAGAACCTCACAAATAAGGATACAAGTTTTCCCTGTCAACTGCCTACCTGAGATGTGAATAAGCTTGCCTGGTGAACAGATTTTGAATAAACAACATTAGACAGATCATGGCAAATCAGCAAATGCGTGTGCTAGACCCCAAATAAAAACAAGAAAACAGAACAAAAACAAAGTGCTGTTGACCCACTGCTGCCAACTGACTAATCCAAGTCAATTTATGTTTGTAATCATAATTGGCTACTTCGCCAACCAATTAAGGCCAATTTCACAATTCATCAAGAACAATATTGACAATGTGTCCTGTCTACATGATAATGAATCAGGAATCAAAAAATGGAGGATTAGTGGTAATGAGCACATTAGGTGGAGGAAAATGCATACCGGGTTGCTTTGCTAAGCTCTAAAGCTAGTATGCCAAGACATGCTGCGACCCTATTCAATCAAATCTCCTTTTACAAGACTGATTGAACAAGGTCTTCCTGGAGTGTGGCTCTATCATGCACACACACACACGCACACACACACTCACACTCACACACACTCTCACACACACTCTCACACACACACATTGATATTCACTACTTCCTGAGGTGACTAGAGTACAAGGAGACAGGTAGGTCTGCGCCTTATTAAAACGGCGTATAAAAAAGACCGTGGCGGCACCGCTGAATTCATTGAGCACTGTCCACCTACTGTCCCACTTGTGGAGAACAGACCTGCGGCTAGTGCTCAGCGGCGGAGGTCAATGACGGCGGTGAGATGCGTTTACAGAGAGTCTTTGTCTTTTTCTCCCCCCAGTGACAATAGGATCTCATTGTCAGGTGTTTAGTCAGATAAGGTCGCACGCCCAGAGGGATTACCGTCTGCTTTTCATCAATGTAATGCTTTAAAAACAGGTTTAGCAAACCTGTGGCGGATCAACCAATTTAAATGCTAAATCTCTCTCTCTCTCTCTCTCTCTCAGGAGATTGGGGCCAGAGGCTAAACACACCCGGATAAACAAATCAAATGAACCGTAAGGACTGGGGAGGGAGGGAAGAAACAAATGACCCTCACACCTTTATTTGTATGAGGAGTCTTGGGGAAACGGTGGTATTGCTCACACGGTGTAAGACTCTGATACTCCCTTGGTCTCTCTATCTTCCCTTGAGATAAGATGTCTAATCCTTAATTCCGTGTTCAGCACATGGAGGGTTAGGCAAGAGTGTCCACAGACAATACTGAATATGTAAACAGGGTTTTGGACATTAGCTGAGAAACCAGAGGAACAGATATACTGTAAATGTCAATGGTCTCTACTTAGCATAACGCCGCTGTCAGGCATTTAGAAGCCAAGTGAAACTATGGGCGCCACAGTGCATCCCCAACCCAGGGCAGTAGTTGAATTGGTGGCTGGCTGGCTCGTGCTGGGAAGCGGCGTTGCTCTTTGAGAGCTGCCTAATGATCGCTATCAATCTCCTCGGTGTCGAGTCACGTTAGAGAACTATCAGGGAGGAGAGCTGGCAAGGAGAAGGAGAACGCTGTGAAACATCCTCGGTGGCGGCGTGGCAGTGCATTAATCACATTGGTGAGGCCTCTCTGCGTCCGGGCAGAAAACTGTCAGGATAAGCACTTCAGCCAAAATAGAGACGCTATTAGAACGTAGGGACAGGAATCCTGGCTGGCGTGGGTCCACCAGACGACCCCCAAAAGAAATTTATAATTCTGAGACATATAATGCAGCATCTTCGTTGATTGAAGCCACACATTCCTTTTCGGAGGAATGTGCAAACATTTGCACTTTCAGCAACTCCATTTCAATCTGTTGCAAGCGTTCCTCCTGTATTGGATTAAAAAAAAAATTTGGCCAGCATCAAAATGATTTTATGGACCGCCAGAGACATTTCAGGGCTGACAAAATAGGAATTGACAGCAATTAAAACGCTAAATATTTTGGTGAAGGCACATCTACACCCATAACCGACCATCAAGCAATATTGGCGTAACAGATCACCCAACGGATTCAGGACAAAATGCCTGCCAGAGATGGACAAAATGTCCTTGATGTGATATGTATTTTTCTCTACCATTCCTCTATCGTAGTGAACTGACAGCCAAGTCTCCTTCTGGGCATATACATGTGAAAGTCAATTAGGCCTACTACTGCACTGAATGTTTAGTTCTTTCAACTCGCCCCAGTTCGTAACAGAACAATGGGTAACATGTCATGTGCTTGGTCTAAAGACAGTTCAAAAAGCTTGAAAGTTTATGAAGTTAATGTAAATTGTGCATGTAAATTACAATTGCAATTATCCATTTTAATTCCATAAGCCTTGCATAAAACACTACCTGCATAAATTACACCAATCTTTCCAACAGCACTTAGATATACAACTGAACTATGGGACAAATTTGAAAGAACTTCACAAAAAAATCTATGTTCATAGTGGTAAAAATGTTTGCTATCTTATACAAAACATCTGGTATTGAACAAGGATGACATTTAAAATGTGCACATGATGTAATGTGTTCTCATAAAAACCATAAAAAAAGACAAGCTAAAAACAGTCATAGGTTAAATAACTACTTCTCCAACACTAGCTAGGCATACAGTATGCACAAAGACATTCATAGCCACCTACAGTACATTCCCAAAAGCAGCATCAACTTGAGTTAACTGTGAATTCTACTGTCTCTGTCTCCCTGTACTACCTGGGAGCTACTACAAGTGCCATCTCTATGGGGAGAATTCTAGAAGCAGAACTTTTCTCTCTTCCCCCCCACCACTCCCCTGTTAGCGTCCACCATAGCGGCACACATGTCACAGTCAAGTGGTTTATGAAACCGCCCGCGCCCCTACTCCACTACCGCCATCTAAATAATGAATACTCTGCCACTTGCAGTAATCCTTTTGCAGCCATGCCCAGAAATAGAACAGGATCAGACAGAGCACTATACCCCACCACTTCACCTTTCAAAACATATAATAAGTCAATAAAATTAATGAAAGCACCCCGCAATGTATGTTGTGTGTGTGATTCCAGTAATAGTTTAACGGTTCCATTCGAGTGTTGGGCGAGTGCTATAATTTGGTGAGCTAAGCTGCATCTAGGTCGTGGTTTGAAAGTTTTGCTCGGCATCCATTTGAAGACTACATCAAAGGGTGGGTAAGCCAACTATTTCAAAAGGCGTCAAGAGCTTGCCGAAAAGGTAATGGCGAAGGGCACCTCTGGGCTTCACATGATGGATGATAAGAGAAAGACGGAAGGAGAGATAGAGAGAAAAAGAGAGGTGAAAGAAGATAGAGGTGAGAAGAAAAAAAAAGAGGATAAAAGGAGGAGGGTGAAACAATTTAAAAGGTAACCCTAATTAGATTAAATGCTTGTCCTCTTCCAGGAATTCCTTCCTGTTAGGCCTGGAAAAAAAATAGACTAAAGAAGAGGAATCTGTGCAGAAATATCTGCTTAAGTGGTCTTTTATTGGAGGATCAAAGGCTGCTCTCACTCCATCTTCCCATCCCGTGTCCCTGATTAATGCAAAGGGTGCAGGCGGATGTAAGAATGCGCCAGTGGTTTCTGACGTGTCCTATTGTATGCAGCTGTGTTGACAGATTTGACATTTGGGGGTGAAACTTAGGATTTGCCTTCTCATGTCAAGTTCTCAGCCAATTACCACGGAGGGAGGGGGGGGGTACTGAAAGAGACACATAACAATTTGTCCTAAGAATCACATAGACCCCATGGGTAAATGGCTATAGTTCCATTGTATGGCATCACAGGGCACATCAGGTTAAGGGTCATTGTCCACAGTTATCAACTGGGACAAACATTGTCTATGTCTCTCTATTGTCTAAGAGAGCAGTGATTAACAGACAAGTGTAAAAATGTATGTAGGATAGCAATAGCAATGATTAGCACATTATATCTTGTGGACCAAAAGTATGTTCCATGTCCAACTACAAAAATAAGACCGATTCATTATTCAGAGTGCATTATGTAAAATCATCAATAACCGTTACAAGTCATTAACAAGAACAACAAAAAAAATCTAATTTCAAAGTACTTTTATTTCAAATGGTTTAAACCTCAAGGCAGGTTATGCAGCTTTAGATTTTTTTTTTCAATAGCGCGCTAATGAAACTGAGTCCTTGGGGACTGGAGTCACTGCTAATCTCTGACCATCTATGTGGAAAACAGCAAGTACTGGGTATTGCTGTCGTAAAGTAGCTAAATAGCTTCTTTCACCTACTGCTACAGAACTCACCCGCTGGCATTACTGTTGGGATAATGATGCCCATAAATGTCTGTGGTAAACAACTCGAGAGACAGCGCAGGCACTGCCCCCAGACAACAGGGTCTGCAATTCCACTAAGCAACATGATAACGATTCAAACGCAAAATGTGTAGGGTTTAATGTATGTGCCGTTCAAATTATAATAATGACGAAATGTGCAGTGCGACTTCAGACTGTTTCCCTCAACACACAAATGGAACTAAAAAGAAGTAAGGTCTTTAACTTCTATAGAATAATAAGACACCCTGTCATATTGCTGCACGTTTGGTCATTGACATGAATGGACTGTTGTGTTGATTTGATGGTTTCACACTCGCAAAGGGGTTTCTACCATACATAGGAAGTATGAAATCGAATTCCAATTTGTATGAATTATGCAGGATAAGCACACAGTCAATACTTGTGTTGACATATACTGTGCCGTGCAGAAAAGAAAGGATTGCAGGACTGAAACTGAATCCACAAAACTGCATCACTGAAATAATTACATAGTTCAAGAATTAAAAAATATAATATCACAAGAAAACACTATAAGGCTATACATAATGAATAAAAAATGTGTCTTCTTTGAAAACTCTTACAACTAATTTCATCATAAAATACTTGAAAGAGTATTTATTTTAAACTTTATCATCAGAAGCCAGCAAAGAGAATATTCAACATTAAAAAAATAATAATAATATTTTAAAGGTTTGAGATGAAGGACTGAAGGATTGGTTGGATGAATGATTCTTATTAGAAAAGGGGTCATCTTCCTATACCAATTGACTCATTGGCTACACTCTTATAGCTTTTGTGACTTCTTTAAAAGGGCCATTTTGCAGAGATTGTACATCAACGCATAATGTGAAGTTCAACATATGTACTATATTCTTAGAAGCAATTAGCTATCTTGAAGTCTTTTTGATCTCATTTCCCAATATAGTTTAAAAAGGTTTATTTGCCTCCTTAAATCGCATAGAGGTAATTAAGTTGAGTTTAGTGTGGGTAAATTGTGTTTGAATAACCAAGTTCAGAGGATAGCAATACTTATACTTGAGAAATAATGCAACAACAGTGAATGCATTGATCTCACAGTTCAATAAAATATCTCCATTTTGTGCAAGTCTTCTAGCCTGTCAAAATATATTCATGACTTGAACAAAACATTATGGGCTAGCATGGGCAGTTACTAGGTAACTTAAATTTCTTCTGGCACATGGGCAACCTTGACTAAAACCCACATACCAAAGTGAATAATTATTGTTAATTAAAAGCGATAAAATTGTATATCTGACAAATAAAATGTATAAATAAATCTCCATTGTAATTAATCATTTAACTCGTAGGTGGTAACCAACTAAAAATACAGCCGACTTGCTCCACCACTCACCTCATTGCCCCTCGAATAAATCATAGTGCTACTTTCATGGACGACCTCTCATGCTGCTAAACCCACAGAGAGAAGCTCATTGCATTTACCTACTCATATTTACCTGTCACCTACAAATGTATGTTGGACTACAAATGCATGACCCTCTGTGGTACTCAAAGCTTATTCTTTGCTTGGGCCAGCTGCTTTGCTTGCATTGGTCACCATTTGTTGGCAATAGACCAATTACTCTTTGTCTAAACAGCTACTGGCCAGCTAAGCAATTCAATCTATCACTGTCTCTGAAGCCATGATGAAACTCAACATGGTAAATTGCAGGGAGGAAAAACCCCAGAAGCAACATATATCGTAGAAAACTGCTTTTCCCACAATTCTTCATGTTAACTAGATGCAGTATGTGAAAATATACATAGGCAGCCAGAATAGTGACTAAACATATTTATTTCTTCTTTTATGCCCATGACCATATTTCAAGCCATTGGGCAAGCCTAAACACTTAATGTTATATATGATTGCTTTGAATGACATTAGGCAATACAAGAAATCCATTTAATAAGATACATGATTTGATTTATTTTATTGTTATATAACTGTTTTATAACCCAGATGAGTGTTGCATGCCTCTTTATACACACACACATATATATATATATATACACACACACACACACACACACACACACACACACTACATATAAATACATATAAATATATAATAGGCGTGCCACGGTTTTCGGTGCTAAACCGAACCGCTCGGTTTGCACACGTGAGCTGTAGGTAATTCGGTTTTCAGCACCAGTTCAGACCAATCAATTATGAAAGCTATGTAGGTTTGCATTGCAAAAGCTTATCAGCCCTACTCAGCAGTTAGTGAATCGGATTTTGGCACATGGCAAATAATCTTGAGCGGTGTTATAATGTCCCATCCCATGTGCACTTCAGTAACAAGTAATTCCTGAGCTTGATGAAGCGATACGATATCAAATGAAATGGCGGAAACACTATGTAGCCCTCGCTACACGTTGTAGGACCTACAGGGCAACTGAAAGTTCCCTGACACTGACTGCACACTATATTTTCAAATGGGGGATGGATGTGATGCGTTACGATCACGCCCCCTGTATGAGAGCCACACAAGCACACGTCTAGCTAACATAGTGTTGACTAAATTTCACATATGTCTGTGTTGTTTTAAATTAGTAAGTCACACCTGTTCTATAGAAAGATAATATTTGGATTTAGTCTCATATTGGTATAAATAAGCCAAATCCAAATTGGCTAAAAGAGAGAACGTTGAATATGACAATGGCATTTCCCCACCAATGTACAAAATCTTCTGAACTGAACCGAAACCATGATCTGATGATCAAACTGTGGGCTTTTTGATCCATTGCAACCCTATAGACACATTAGTATATGTGTGTCTATATAAGGATGTATGCGCCTCAAAGCTGGGTTATAAAACATTTGCAATATATTATTTATATATATGTGCCAAAATTTGCTATATATGCATAAGGCCATGTTGCCAAGATGTACAGTACTGTAAAATCCGAAGCATCTGTTTCCATTTACCATAATATAAACATCATAAACATTTCCAGGCCAGTGTAAATATTTCCTGCCAAGTGCATGAAATGTAGAGAAATTGTGTCAAGCTGGTGTCTCTTTTTTTTTTTTTTTCACTCAACAAAAGAAAACTGCACATGATTAAAGAAAACATCATATTAGATGCAATAAAAAAGCTGTGAAAATGCTTTGCTCATCATAAGAGGATCCATGAGGGGATTGAGGGGGATACACTGTACTGTGCTGCAATAACAATAAGGCCCCAGCAAAATGGAAAAGCTGTTGCCCAGCAATATCTTAGTAACTCACTAGAGATAAATAAACGATTTTCCGTTACCGTTCATATATTAAAGATTATCATGCAACACGCAATAGCAAGAAAAGAGCTGTTGATTCAACTCACAATTCATCTGCAGTGGAAATGAATTACAATAAAAGGGATCTGTACCCCAAATTCCAAGGCTAGTTTCCAAGAATCACACAATTTGGTTTGTGTTTCGTGTCATGGCATACAAATATGCAAAAGTTACCTGTACAAAATGCTCTGTACGCCTGTAGCTAGTCCCTTAAGAGCTGCTGTTAGGGTCCACTTCTTAGTCTGCCAGGCTGCCTCGTGGTGGACTTACAAATGCTCCGGATATCCTCCTCTTCCCATTGTTGATACACAGTCTCACAGACAGCTCGGGAACGCTTTCGTCTGACACATGGATTACACTCAGGCAATGCCAAAGGGTTAAAACCTAGTGGACCAGAAAGTCACACCAGCATCGTTCTAGTTGCCAGCTTCCCCTGCCGCGCTCACTCTCACTCTCTCTCTCTCTCTCGCTCTCTCTCTCTCCTCCTCCTCTTCTTCTTCTTTTTTTTTTAACTCGATCTCTTTCTCTCTGGCTCGCTCCCTCTCCTTACGTGAGACGGTAGACAAGAGTGCTGGCCGATTTGCCCCACTCTATCATGGATCGTGTTACGCTGTCTGGCTCGAGCAGCAGTCACAGATGATAGGGTGAGCTTTGCGTGTGTGCTTACCCCCGATAGAAAAAGTGGATGGAAAAAGAGATGGTCGGATGCCACCATATAAGCTAAATGGGGGATAGTGGATTTGTCCTAGAAACACATCTCGAAGATGATCAATCTAGGAGACACGATTTGACACAATAGAGAATCCCTTCCATGAATGCACATGGGAGGATGTCTGGACTTTATGTCAATCAAATGGAACTCAAAGGAACCCACAAAAATGGAGTGTTTAGGATATGGTTTACAAAATGCTTGCTAGAAAAAATGGCAATGTGATAATGCCCATAATTGTTTAAATTATGCCAATGTAGTAGACACAATGAAAATATGAGATAAAGCTTGCCAATAGATCTTATGGGCTATACAAAGCAACACATTTACACAATCCAAAAAGCTATTAGCATAACTCGGTAATAAAACATTGTCAAGAACGAAGTAGTTTAAAATGGTTCATTACCATCTGGGTCTTTTTAAGTTGACATTTTGGTTTATGCTAATGTTGCTTGTTTACATGTGATGCAGTGACAGTGTTTTTCCAGAGAGAACACAACAATGATATACTCATGGTTATATTATATGTAAATATTTATTTGTGAGGTGAGAATGAAGTGTTCTTAAGCTCTCATTAAAAAACTGTTTGTTGGGAATAGAATCTGCAGAATACCATCAGTAAATATAGTAATTATAACTGTATAATTAAAACTATGATTCGCTAAAGTGTATCTGAGTCGAAATATTCATTACTGCACACATTTATGACCCAGTTAACATTTTCACTGAAAGGGGCATTGTAATATTTCATGGTCTGAAGGCAACCTATTTGATTCAATATTCAGAGATGCACATGCTTTATTGACCTTGAATGCATAATGTAAAAACATGTCAAAATAGGAGGGTAGAATGAATGTTCAATGTTTGTAAATGGTAGAATATTCACATAGCATTCATTAGATCTGCTATGAGAACAACTTTAAAACAAAACAAACGTTCACATCCCCCAACTTCCATTTACATTACCACCTGTATATAGAAGCAAATTCAGCATGATTATCTTAAAGTAAAGATTCAAATAAGAATAGATTATATTTTTCTAAATAATTTACCTACTGCAGGAAGCTGCTAATTGGATGTTCATAGTTATGACTAGCAACTGAGTAGAGCAGACACATTTTAAGGTGTGACTTCAAAACCGATGCCCATGGGAGTGAGAGCATGGTGTGTTCATCTGGATTTGTCAAAAAAAGAGAGAAAAATTATCCAAACATGTGCATAGTGTCAGTGAAATTCATATGGAGTGCTTCTCTTCGTTCTATTCATCATCCAACCAGAAGCGTTATCTGGACATAGGAGAGGCTATTTCAAGATGGAGGCATAGCCACATTAGTCACATTGAAACTCCCATGGGATGATGTCGATTTCTTATTACTTTAAGATAACAGCCAGTCTGATTATGCTGTACTCAGTTGTGTGGTTTGGATGGTTTCAGAGCAGTTCAAAGGCATGGTTGAGATAATGCTTGCTCAACAGCCTATTACCAAACATAAAATTGATAAATCAGATAACCGTACTTATCTTTTGTCCCAGACCGTGCAAAATATGAAAACATCTGATTGTATTTTACCATAGGAACTTGCTTTAGTGGTTTAAGGCTAAGGAATGGCTACAGATCCCAAACACGGTGACCTAGAGGGCTTGGTTAGATGTACTACCATCAGAGGCTGGAGAACTGCCCGAGGTAGCAATGGAGGTAGTGGGCTTGGGCCTGGCCCATCCAGGGAATAAATATCAATCTGCTGAAATTCAGAGCCTTTGACAGTCACCCGCCTATGTTGATCCCTCTTCTGTCAAAACAGGCCTACCCCACAAAGCCGCTGGATATACAACCACCTACAGCCAACTAGCTCATTTTCACTACAGCTGCATGTGCAGACAGAAAAAAAAAAGTGTATCTGCACTGACAAAGATACTGCAGTGAATTTCAACAGAGTAAACAATATGTGAAGCTCGCCAGGATTCTTTCCACTTAATATGCTTGTTTCTGTAGCTGAAGGAGAGGGAGAAAATAGACTTTCTATCTCCAATAGAAAGCTAAATAGCAAGTATTCACTAATTTTCTTAGCATTTTGGTCATGCCCAGTAGGTTTGAGATGCTGATGTTTAATGGAGAGTAGAAAAGGGAGAGTAGAAACCCCTGCATTGCCGCAGCTCTTTATGATCTCTGTCCAGCTGGTCTTTAGAATATGGATTATGTGGTTCAGCAGCCAGGCTCCTGCTCCATGGGGGGGCCAGAGTGGGTGCCTGGCTTCAGAGGGCTCCCTGCAGAGACCCCTGTGTGAGAGGACGCAGAGAGCCCTTGGTTCTCAAGGCTGGATCATTTAAAAAAAGAAACGGATGCTTCCCACACAGGCACCATACGCCAGCGTGTGAAAGAAAGTGAACAAACAAGAGGAGAGCGGGAGGAGTGTAAAGAAAGGAAGGGGGGCAACAAGCAAGGATGAGGCAAAGGCAAACACAAGCAAAAAAAAAAAAAAAAAACCCGGAGCGAGAGCAAGCTCTGTCAATGAATCATGTCCATCACCACGACTGGCCCTGTCAAAAAGAGATGAAAAGAGAAAGACCTTTAGAGTGCAGCCGATTTACCTTTTCAAACAGTCCACGACGACAATAACCATCGGGGTGACAGCTCTGTGGCACCGCATCCCCGACTGAAGTTAACTAGAGGTCCTAGTGTCGAGTGCCAGGGCCAGACACAAAGGTCTGAACAGTGGGACGCCGAGGCAGCAGGCACGGCGTGGCTAAATGGAGCAGGTGATTTCCCATCTCCTCGGGTGCCCTCCAGGCTTAGCCAATCATTGCCGGGAAACAGTTGCACGCCAGCCAGCCAGCCAGCCAGCTAGAGGAAGGGGTGGCAAAGCAACCAGAGTCTATCTGGGACCATGCATTATTCACAGGCACCACTACGGCACTAAGACCTCCACAAAGGAAAGGCCTCAGGTTCCATCAGTGCCGACTTGTTTCCAATCTATTATTGATGGCAACACAACACCTTATAGTTTTCCCTGATTTACTGGATTCTAGCACTTTTCCTTTAATAAGATGCTATTTCCAGAAAAGTCATAGAACGCAAAAAAGCCAAAAATTGCAGCTATTATATTTCTTTTGCATTGTGAGCTTTTGCATGAAAAATGCAATGTTTTCCTAGAGTTATTTCTCTCTTCGAATGTAGAAATTATTTCAAAAACTGAACAGACGGTTATAATTATACAATGCTTTATGTAAATCATCTCAGAGTGGAAGGGAGTATTATAAGTTATAAATTGATTTCAGATCAGACCTACCCTCTTACTATATCATAAACCATTAATAGTAGCTGAGAAAACAACTGATAATTGCTTATTAAAAAAGATGCTATCAACACAAGTTTTTACTTTCCAAAAACATGTGGCAACAAAAAGCCAAACTATCAAATACATTGAGACTTTTATACCAAGATGTCGGAGGCCCCAGGAGAGGGAGAGCAGGAACCCTCTTTTAACTTGAGGTCAATTGCTTTGCATTTCGTGGCATCCAACCCACAATTATTACTAGGCACACTTCAAAGATTTCTCCTCAATCTCCCCGGGAAACACAATCAATCTGATCAGTATGCATGGCTGGGACAGTGAGCCATCTTTTCTTTTGAGGATGTCCATGTCTTTGACCGATCTGCAGTCGATCACCTAGATTGTGGCTAATCATCATTACCGGCTGCAGAAACAATGACTTTCCTTCAGTCATCTGGGCACCCAGAAGGACACCAGGGATCTGTTGCTTTTCTTATGGGGGCTTAGGGCTTCAGTCTGGGTTTAAAGGAATTAAAGCCTACTAAAGCCTAACAAAATGTGTACTCAGATCAGTCATTCAAGTAGTGAACTAGGATGTAGGTTGCAATGTGGAAGTCCCATTAATTACTAAGACAATTTGTAGAAATATTAGAGGCAGACGTCTGCAATTGCTTGTGGCTATATCTGCAAATAAGAAAAACACTTTGTACACATTGCCATATAGGAATTGATGATTGCAGCATATTCCTAACTGGGGATGGAAAACACCAAAACAGCAGGGAGGACGGAGGACAGTAGATGCATCAATGATGGCAAGTGAGGGGAATTCTCCAAAATGAACCGTAGATTATGAAAAATGACTTGGTTCACGCAGTGCTTAAAGGTTAGGTCTCTATTACCGAAGAGCAAAATGTCAGCAGTATCCCCTGAAAGAGTGGACTCCGACATTAATGGAGAGTTCAGGGAATCGGCTATCCCTGACTGAGTTTCCTCTCCCCAGTAACATTATTTATATAGTTGTCAGCAAGCACCTGGTGCATGTAACACCTATATCTACAAACTAAATGCAGAACATATGGCCATCCTTGAAGTTTAACCTTTAGTAAAAAGAACACTGTCATAGATAGACATGGGATAATGGAAAGTATAACTAGTGCCACGAGATCCTTGAGATGATCTCCTACACAACTAAAGCTGTCTCCCATGACATATTAGCATACATACTGCTAATATCTCCCTATTGTTGCCTCTTAGCTACCTGGGAGACTACTAGGACACGCAGACCGAGCACAGGGCTCTAGTTGCGCCGCCACAGAGGACTGTGCAGAGATAATTTACGCATAAAATATTTTCCAATTCCTTTTGCAATGATAAAAACTAAATGTTTTCATCTTGCTTTGAAATAGCGCTACACCTACCAATATATCCCATAGGGACAGTCGTGATTCACAATCAAGAATTACTTTTGTAGAGAAGGCAGGGAACACAAAATCCTGTACTTGTATTGCATAGCATGACTTTGAAAACTATTTCAATATTGTATATGACAAATACTTAATCACTTCAATTCTGCAATTAGGCATGCATGCTCTTGGGCGGTTCTGGAATGCAACACTGAGTTCAAACATGAGTTGAATGGTAAGTTATGTTTCAAGCACAGCCAGTATACTGGGGCAAAATCGCAAGACGGTGTAATATATTATGCAGTATGTCATCAGTCAATCCACCAAACCACTTATCTAAAATTGTCTAACATTGTTTCTGTATGAGGGGCACTACGTGGTTTTTCTATGTGAGAAGATTTGCGACAGTAAATATCTTGTGTCATGCGGCTGAGGGTGTAAGAAAGATTCTCTCTCAAGCTGTTTTAATGAAGTCCCAAATGTCATTCTAACATGTCTTTCAAGAGCAAACTCCACGAAACTACTCTAGAAATGTGATGTCCCTCGGTGCATCTTCAAGTGATTTGAAAACAAACAGCTCGTATGGGGGAGCCTAAAAGGCAGAAACATATCCTTTATGAGATGGGGTTCAAAGTCTATGGCTGTACGTAAACAGGTGGTTCACACCATTAAGAGCCTTTTTCTTGATTGGAGAGGTTGGATGAATTGCTGGGGTGCTGATTGGCGCTGATTGGGGTTAGCTGGCGAAAGCCTCTCCAATGGCTTCCGTCTTCTAGATGGCTCAGTTGGAAGGACAAGAATAATAATGTTTCTCAAGTCATGCCAGTAACTGTGGCAATGCTAATCAAAACAGTTTTATAATTGTGAGCCATTTGTCCATGTATCCTTGAATGTCCTAAACCCCTCAAAGATAAAGCACTGTTTAAGTGTAGTGCTCCCATATCTCTCTAAAATTGCAGGGACGGTGTCAGAATAATGCCGTGTCTTGATTTGAACAGAGTGAAATGGGGGGGAAAAATTGTGAGAGACATTTTAAATTAGAAACAACACAATTTTCCTTTAACAGTGAGGGTGGAAAATCTTCCAATTACTGGAGGAGTCTTTTTTACATCTTCAGTCTCCTTGACACTGCATTTAGATTCGTCAGCTGTGTTAGGAGAGCGCAGACGATTCTGTGCAGTAATGATTGGAAGGCTGAGGAAATCATTTTATCCATGTCTAGTTATTGATGGGAGATTCAGCAAGGAGTTTGACACAGAAGGAGACAACTCTATAGAATTCTGAGCCAAATCTATAAGGTAAATATGACACACCCTTTGCCCTTTAAACAATGGACAGCCCTTCTGAGTAATCCAGAAAAGACAATAGCCGCCAAACGTTCTAACCTATTTGCCAAACGCTTCGTCATTGAATGCCCTGGTGCTGGTCTATTGTCTAATCCGGCTTTTGGGGCCACTAAAAGGATACAGTGGGGTAACAAGATGAATGGGCTTTGACCTCGGAGCTGCAAAAAGGCAACCTGGCCAATTTATCTAAGTGACCTCCACTGTTGGCAGAGGACCCTAACCTCTTTTAGACGCCTGCAGGCTAGATCAATACCACACAGGCAAAAAAAGTTACAAATAGGAATAAATCTAGGTTAGGACACATTAAGACATCCAAGCACGTAATTATTGACAAGTAATAGAATACTTGTATACACAGCCCTTTCGGCAATGCCATATCTACCTCATATTTAGTATTCTCCAATGCTTAGATGGGCATATGTCCATAAGTGGCCATGTGTGATGGCTAAATGAGAAGTTGTATCAGTAATTAGTTTAGCCTTTGCTCTAATAATTTCTAAGAGTAATAAACACTTGCTCAGATTAGGAAAGTTATGTGGATATTTGTTTAGCCCTGTTTAGCAAACATGTCTGTTGATTTTGTGAGAACTATATATAAATAACACAATTGTTTATTATTAACAACATTATGGTACGAGGTGGGCTTTAAAACATTTTTAAACTTCATTGAACACCAGCGACTCCAATTGCTTAATTTTTTTATAACGACAACTAAATTTAAAGCATATTATCTTAATGAGTTTTTTGGAACCAGAAGTAAAAACCCCAAAAATAACATTTAAAGAAGAAAATGTACTCTGCTTTTGTTATTGCTTTTTCTTCAGAAAAGACATAAGCGAAAGAAGAAGAAAATAAAAGATCTGAAGAAACGTCCCTTTGACAAAGGAGTATGTTTTCTTCTCTCTGAACATGAATCAGTTTACTTGATATACAATATCAATCGTTGCCCTCAAATCTATAACTGCAAAGTGCTTAGGTTTGCATTGGTGATTAGACGAATTGAATTGAGAACAGACTTGTTATTTGAGTATCCCTCCCATCATCATGACATCTAATGCCTTGCCTTGCCTCTGAAATGACCACAGTTCCAGGATACTTCACTCAGGGAAGCAGGGACAAGTGCTTTATGTATTCTGATACCATTCATTTTTAATCAGGACCAGAATATATTCTTCCAAACCCCTCCTTCCACTGCAGACTGGAAGATTTCCATCTCGTTATGATAGATGGTCCTTTTCTATTGACGCTTCACTGTAAATAAATACACTGAAATACAAAAATTGTGGGACAATTTGCATAGCTACCCGTCATTCTGCTGTTCTGGTCCAGGTCTTCCTCTGCCCCTGTCAACATGTCTCACAATTACGTATTTTTCCTATATGGGCTGTATATTTTAGACTAAAGATATTTTGCGCGCTCAGCACTTCTCCCTCTATCTCCTTATACAGCCCTATATACATATGCACATCTCTCTGCCTGCCCTGGGAGAGGGCTCTCCAAATGAGTGGTTAGGATAAAGCACATGAACGAAGGGGGAAATCTTCAGCAGTATAATGAGCTTGACAATGAAAGTGACACTGTCCTCCCTAGTCACAGTCATGTGATCAATCAAAGAAATGGCTCAATACAGCTTCCTCTGCATGTTGACCTTTCTCCCTCCCAGACAATGTCTAAATCTGTGTGCATGTGCATTGTTTCGGTATAGACTAAAAGAGAGAAAGAACATCAGACAATGTTTCCAAATACCATTGAATGCATGTTCTGTATACATCACACTGTATTATAATCCCAGTTATAGGACTATTCTGAACCCAACCAGACTGCAAGTAATTCACGCCTAAAATCAGTAATACTTGTATTAAGACTTGATATGCTTCTTTATAGCTTATTTTTAATGTTACTGTAAATTTCTTATCTAACTGAAAGGCTTGGACATAACAGTTATGTAATGGCTATTGAACAACTTCTACTTCCAATCAATAGCCTGAGGTAAAGTGCAGTAACTCAAATGTATTAAACAGCAGCAGAATTTCTAATCAGCAGATTTTAAGAGGTTTGGGCAGACAAGATTCTCTTTTTTCCGCAGGTCAAGGGAAAAACATATTCAATCAATATACAAATTTGGAACGTTGTAGCAACTTTAGAATTGTATTTTGGTATTTATTGATGAAATAATAGCAGCTGAAGGTCACTATACAGTCCAAAGACTTTATTTAAATGACAACAATATGGGATTGTTAATTATACAGCATGTTGGCTAGGTAACACATTTCTAAACACCCCATTGTACAATGTAAGGACAAATAAGTGTTTAAACATGCAAACAAATTGGATTTATAATGAGCAGATTTGGAGGACATAATATAAGGGCATAAAAGGATAAAGAATTGGCACTAGATACCATGTTGCTACGGGGATGCATGGGCTGAGTGGTTATTGCAAAGATTTACAGCAACGGGGACATCGCTGGACCAAGCCGCTGGTGCATTTCTTTTATTTCTTTTAACGTTGGCCACATATTACATGGAAGCTCCCAACCCATTCCATGTTGACTGGTAATACAATCACTCAATTAAGCTGCCTGATGAAATGAAATGAGACGTTTTCTCTAGAGTACAGTAAACAGAGGGTCTGGTAATTGACAATTGTGGAGTAATTCTTAATCGTAATAGCATGTATTGTAGTCTGTTGCAGGCAAGTGATCAGAGCAAGCCAACAATTGGTGTGCCGAATCAATTTAAACAGAAACGTTAACGAAAAATGTAGTTAGGTTGAAGTCTAACCACAAGAGTTCCCCCAGAAGCTAATAAATAAATAAGAATAATATGTACATATATATATATATATATATATATATACACATGCATACATATATACTCAAAGCTTTCTTGTAAATTAAATCATTCAGTAAATCATTACATGGAGCTTATTTGGCACAGACCAGAGTTCAAATAGCGTTGACGTTCAAACTTTGTATGACAGGTGCGAAAATCTTTCCTTAAAAAACGAAATCGTGCTCAACCAATATAGAAACCAGCATGTCTTCACGAGATGGATGAGCACAGCATCCGCATTGACAGCACGGCACTGTACACACGTCATGCGGTGTCCCACATATATTTGTCACCCTCATAAAAGGTGGTGTGAGGATGAGCAGTCGACTACACCAAGGGGGGCGGGGGGTTCTGACGATATTAACACGTGCCTCATCTTTTGACCGAATGGTACAATCTCATGATAAACTAAAAGACATGCATGTTAAATGCTGATCTCACATAAGAGTGCATGTCCACTGCTTCAAGAGATTCCTTTCAACATACACTGCCGAGACAAGATATAACGCCATCAATACTTTATGCTGTGAACATATGATTGAAGAGAGAAAGAGGGGGGGGTGATAGTAAAGTCATTATGAGTGGCATGGAATTGAGACAGGCTTTACAGATATTGTGTAAACTTAGGGGTGTGTGTGTGTGTGTGTGTGTGAGTTAACCCATGTGCCATTGCATATCCATATATTCATATGCTGTGAGAAATTAAGAGTGAGAACAAAGTGATATGTATGCGCTTTCTTGGACCAAACATACATTTAAATAACCGTCAAAAATGCTTTCAGTACTCATGTATGCTGTGCTGCAGCGCAGATCGCATTGCCTTTGCATGGAATTCAATTAACCTTCGTCTATGAGGGTTCACACATCGGAAGCATGAGTTATATACTCGATTCTAAAACTGCCAGGTAACTCGAATGCTTGGGTAAAATCAAGCTTTTTTTTTTGCAAACAACTCACAGAAACACTGACAACAAAAACAACAACCACACATTTGAACTGGCAAGAATATAGCACCCCTTCATGAAAGACTTCCATTTTGGTCACACAAAAATGTTATAAATAAACTGATACAGTCCGGAGCAAATAAAGGCATGCTCAATTGACCAAGGATGGCAGGTGTTGTCACAAAAGTGGCTTCTACCTACTAGGGTTCAGCAAGCATCCAACTACTCAAACTGAGCAAACACACACGTAAAAGGTTTAATCTCGCATATGACAACTGTTCCCCATCTACAAGTAACAGTGCTTAACTACTGGTGTGCACTTTCACAGCCTTTTAGACATAAATACACTAGGCCATTCTCTGTTTCCAAGAGATAGTCATTCATGTTTAATGGGGGGTAGAGTATTGATTCTGAACAAAACGTGGTCAACCCTGAGGTAGAGCAGAAGATGCTCTCCTTTGGTGAGTTTGCAACATAGAGTAATCTTTGAGCTTGAACTTAACCGGCCGTGCAGGCAGACGACGATGGCTTGTCATTTGGATGAATCTTTTTTCACTTAGCAGTTAGCTTTCAGTTAGCTTTCCATTTTGTGTAAAGATACTATGTCTTAACAGCATATAGTGAATATGGAGCATAGGAGTATTGTCAAGACAAAGATATGAAAATGACAGATTACTTTAATTTAGTTTATACACGATTTTTTGCTGAGTACAATAACTTCATTTAATTGCTGTGAATGTTGTTGATGTGCTTCCAAGCCCACATACCTTAAATAAAAAGGCATGCATTGTTTGAGATGTCTATGCTGATATGGAGCAATACAATTTCAGAGACTGACTTGTGATATATTTCAAACTCATAACACACCTGACATTTCAACAAGACTGTAGTTGAAAGTATAATTAATCTCATATTCATTCAATTATTTCAGAGCAAGCTCCTGTCCATCATAAATCATTTCTAATTAAATTTCAGAGACTGAAAGAGATGCTCACAGTCTCTGTAAGCATTTAATTGTTGTTGACATTATATTTGTCTCTAGCAAAGGACTCTCAGATAACATAAGAGTATTAGTCTAATCGCACAATTTAGACAACTACTTGACAATCACACAACAAAAGACCAAGCCAACAAACAGAAAATGTTCAACAGCTTCAAAACAATGGCAAAATCTGAACAAATGCACCGTCTTTAATCTCTGTCTGTTTTTCTCTTTGATTGTGGAGGTTAACAGTTGCAAATGCCATGCTCTAGCACTCTGCCAAGAAGACTCCAGTCCTCTGTGTCGAACACTCTCCAGAACGAAGCGAATTAGAATGAAATATTGAGTTCATTTATGAATAAGTGGGGTTGAACGCCCCTTTGTCGCAGCTTCAGCATGCATATTCAGTTGATGGAAACCTTTGGATGGGTCGTTTCTCTTAGCTGCTTCATTAAATAGTGAAAGTCAAAAGTGCAATTCTTCACTACAAAAAACGAGAGCTAGATCTGAAGAGGAACAACGGGACTAGCTGTATAAATATATATATATATATATATATATATATATATATATATATATATATATAACAGAACAGACTAGAGAAAAAAATGCAGAAAAAAAAAAAGTATGAAATACATCAAAGATTCCATGAAGAGACCATTTGCAATCATGGCACGAAGGTTTCAAGGATGAAAACTTTGGACATTTTGTAATGTTCATGTAACCCTGGTGGAAGCAACTGAGAACAAGATGTGAGATGTAATTTTGCATTTTACTATGATAAAAATAATCAGAGAGTGGTAGCGGGTGAGATTAAGGCCACAGCTGGAAGCCGTGCTAACAAGGCCCAATCAACACGGCAGCCCTCTAGATATATCCATACGAGACTCCAAAGTAAGAAGTCCGAGGGGGGTAGGGGGGTAGGTTGTAGCTCGGTAGAGGAGGCCTTTTGAAGCCTGGGACAAGGCAAGATTTTTTTTAAGGTTGTTTTACTACGTGCTTGGCATGTAAAATCCGTAAGCATGACAACAAGTCAGAGTGATAAGGAGGTGCTTACTCTAAATAGGTGTCTAAATGTGCTTGCTTTGTCTCAATAGTAAATGGAAAGTACTAAAGGCCATTCTTCAGAAATTTAGATTTCTTTATAGAATCTATTTTGAGACTAAGTCTGTGAAAGTTCATCAAAGTCTTTCATGAGGCACTTGAGCAAAATGTCGAACTAAATACCATTCTTCAGAAAGAAAGGTTGAGGATCAAGCATATTGAAACATTTTCCATGTTTTAATTTAGATTTCTTTATAGAATTTATTTTGAGACAAAATCTGTGAAAGTGCATCAAAGTCTTTCATGAGGCACATGACCAAAATGTCGGCAACTACTATAGTTGCCATAATCTAGGTGAAATTGAATGTGAAATTAAATAAATGTATTGTCTATCAATGGCTTCAGTAACTGTTCTATTAATAGTAAAAGTAAAAAGGCTGAATACACAGTATCTGGCTTAGAACTAAATATTTTCTTTATATCGAAGCAAACACATTTAACACCCATTGCCTTTAAAAGCAACATCACTTTTGCATAAACACATCACGTTGTGTTATGAATTACTGCTTATTACCATATAAAAACAATTCACTCAAATAAAAATACAAATTTACCAACCCCCTCCAAGAAAAGAATAAGGAAAACACAGTATTACATATTTATTGCCTGCATTTAATGCACCAGAGATCTCCAATCTTCAAAAGAATACCAGAATCCACAGTCTCAGGTTTCCGGTGTGATCAAATTTGCACTTCAAACCATTGAACCTACTTAATCAGCCATTGTGCCTGCCCATTGAACCACTGAGGAATTTTAAAGCAAGATTTCGGACCGAAACGTACAAAGCTATCTTTGATTACATGCTAGCCCGTTGGGAAACTTTATCAAGCTCCCCTTTGCTTCCTTGTGGAGAGGTCCAGGTGACTACCAACCACTCAATTGAAAAACGTAATACTTTTCACAAGAGGGCCCGAAACCTGCCTTTGATCCACACAAAAAAGCTGCTACACATGCCAACTCTAAGGCCGTCAAATCTCTATCCCACCAATCATGGTCTACCCCTCCTCACGTCCACCAATCAGGCGGAAGGAGTACTCACATACACACACACCAAAGTGGAAACGCAACAATTCAGCTTTTTTTGGTTCACTTTTCAAACCTGGCAAACAAACAGCAGACGGGCAGCAAGCAAATATTGAAAAAAAAGTTTCATCAACTCACCAATCTCATTGTCGGATTTATTATCCATTTCCGTGTCAGTTAGAGTGAGGGCCGAGTTGGAGCGACTTGACAGACATGAGCTTTGATCTGACCTGGCTCCCCTTCCCCAAAGAGCCATGGTGCGCTCCGGGGAGGTATGTTCATGGTTCTCTGTGGCAACGGTTCCCCTGGAGTAGCTGTTGAGGGGGTGTGAAAGGCCCGTATCTGGGCAAAGGGCCAAGCCTCTGCGGGTGGATGGCTCGCATATTCCAAGTTGCCTCAGCGAAAATGTCTGTCCTGTGCACAAACAAAACAAGTTGACAAACAGTTAAAAAGCGTCATTTGCATATTCAGCAAACAAAATAATTGTAATCTTCGGATTCTCGCTGAAATCTGCCTATCCCACAGCACATTAAACTTCAGCCTATAAACATAAAATAGCTGATGGCAGAGGGGTCTGTATAATCGATTAGTTTTAATATATAGAGTAGCACACCATTTCAGTGTATGAAAATAAACAAATACATAAGCATAATAATAAATAGCACACAAATAGCAAATAAATAAAACAAATGATATGTCCTCTGTAATTCTTTCAGGAAGTTGTTTATTTGATTTATTTACTTTGTTTTAGCTAAAGGCGTAGCTTAACATTGGACATTTTTAATTTCCCACTACGCCTGCTGACAAATATCTGTGTATCTTGTCCAAATCCCTGTAAAGAATACATTATAATGAACGACTCATCAGAACACCCAAATTTCAAGTCAGATCCATTGTGTGACACTAGGACAATCTTCCATAATCACCTTATTTCTACTTGAACATGTAAATCCTAAAATCAGTATGATATAAATCATTTATTATTTTTCTATTGTATTTGTCTTAAATAACGAGTATGGTGGACAAGGCCTTGTTGACTACCTAATTTCCTTGATTTAGAAAAAAATACTTAATATACGTCTATGTTACATACTTACAGAAACCTTTTGACATCACAAAGGACAAAATCACAGTACATATGTAATGCCCTTAAAGTCTACTATATTGAGCGCTGGTAATAACGTCGTGAAAAACAACTGCTTTTGAAATCTTTTGTTCTGTCAATCTGCTTTTCCTCCTAATCTATATCTATATCTATATCTATATATATATATATATATATATATATAAATATAAAATTAACATAAAGTAAAAACCTTTATTTTGATGTCGTGTATGACAAAATGACAAAAAACATAATTAGAATCCAAAGCATTTTCAAGTTGCACTATTTAGAGAAGATAAAAATATTTGACCTTCTTTTTCCAT
Source organism: Galaxias brevipinnis (assembly GCA_036023535.2). NCBI lineage: Eukaryota > Metazoa > Chordata > Actinopteri > Galaxiiformes > Galaxiidae > Galaxias > Galaxias brevipinnis. The sequence continues at coordinate 56,728 of JAVQIZ010064813.1, forward strand.
GCAACACTAAATCGATCAGAAACAATGTTATACATAACAATTTTCCCTATAAATTAAAATCTGAAACTGGTTAGCAAGTTTTAACTATTACATTGTTTAGGCCATTCAAATTCTTAAAAGCAAAACCTTGGAAAATGTGTTTTCTTTCCACAAAAATGTCTACATTATTAGACATAGGACAAAATAAATCCACAGACACAATTTTTTTTTTAATTTGTAGCTTTTCAAGCAGAAAAAAACAAATCGAGTAATAGCAGAATTAAAAACCAAAATGCTTCTTCTGTTTACTCCAAAAGTGTAGAGCTAACCAATAATCTGTGGCTCCTCCTTTTGTAAATGTTCAATAAGTCATCAAGATACTGGTTTCAAATTCCATGGAATTTTTTTAATTTAATTTTATTTTTTTTAACAAAAGCATTAATGGATTATGCATACAAATAAGTTGCTCATTCATTTTTCCAATATTTACATTATTTAATAAAAAAGAAGCGTGCACTAACCTGGCCTGCTGTACTCTGCCGTTTCCTTGTGGGCCATCTCCTTGACTCGGCCTCCAAACAGAAGGCGCGAGGGGTCATGGTCGTAGGCCTGGAGGGTTTCACTAGAGCTGTAGGACTTCTGAGTAGGCACACGGCAGGCTCCTTCCTCTCGGTCGACAGTAGCGGCGGCGTACAGGCGTTCCCGTTCCCTCTCTCTTTCTCGGTCTCTCTGGCTCTTGGAGAGTGAGCAGAAGGGCCGCTGCTCCTTCACCTGTTCCATTCTGCCTGCATGCTGGGTCTCGCCCTTCGCTCTCCTGAGATCCTCGCTGTTGCTGCTGATGATGATTCCCCTCGGGCCTCTAGTCCATCCGCAAGGGTTTTCTGCTTCTGGACCTCTACTGGTCCATCTATCCGCCAGTCTATCTGTCCACTTAGCTTTGCTTTGGCTCTACCTGGTCAAATAGAGAGAGAGAGATAGAAAGAGAGAGAGAGAGACGAGAAGCTCAGATAACGCTAATCCGTCCTCTTAAGCTTCAAAAGCTCATACTCACCCCCATCTGATTGCTCCACTCAACCATTACCCTAACTCTAAAACCCACACCAGTGAGGCACTACATGCATGAGTTACTTAAAAAAAAAAAGCAGACATTCCTCACTCTTTCAGTCCATCTTAATAAAGTTCAAATTTGACCTGTCTTGCTTATGAGCACATCACTGTTAGTTGATTAACTTTAAAAATAATAATAATTTATTAAAACAACTACTTTTTTGGATTTTACCCGGAGAGAATGTGGCAAGTGAAACAGGGACAGACGGGTTGAGGTGAGAATACTGCTAATCCGCAAAAACCCCAGGCGCAGTGTAGCAGAGAAGCCCTGGTGTGCAGCTCAAGTGTTTATTACCAGCCCGTTTCCACTGCCTCCCGACACCACACTTCCATTTCTCTCTTGGTGGAGCTGTAAGACTGCCGTAGCAGAACCTTTTTTTGTTCCCCAAATGAAATCTACTTCACTTCACGTGAAGCACCAAATCCCTCAATGAGGGTATGATAGCACACTGGAGCCCTAGTGATATAGGACAGCACAGGTCCTGGGAGACTTCCAAAAACACTATGAGGAGAGGGTGAATCAAGGGTAATGAATATTATCCTCCGTAACAAGGCCTCTTCAAAAGGTTTTGGTTGGAATTATTAGGCTGCATATTGCTCCCTAGCTCCACGAGGAGTTACTGTTTCCAATCCCAACGAGAGTGACTCTAAAATACAGAGGCCTGCGGTTTTTTTGTTTTTTTTCCTAGAACACGCGTATACTTGCAATGACACAAAAGGGTACATAATCCACCCATGTCATGAAACGCCATGCCTAAAAACAAACACACAATGCCAGATCAAAAGATGAAGATGTCTCAGCCAACTACAACAAAACAAGACATCTAAAACCACAAATCACCTTGATTGTAAACCAGTCCATTAAAGGCATTACAGTGAAATACACGTTGTGTTAATGACAAACACTAAAGGCCCCATCTGCAAAGTTAGCCCCTGCTTCAGGAGGAATTGGATTTTACCTAATCAACTATCATCCCCCCTGGGTCTGCTATGGGGAAATGTGGTGGCGGCAGGATACTAACTAAGCGAGGTGTACGACCGTGTATGTCCTCACAGCTGCTTTCCTCTGAGGACCCAGATACCTTGACGCCACTCTTTTTACAGCTCATCGAAACCCATCGCTTTTTTTTTGTAGACGGTACAAACACACAAGGACACTGGTGAAATGTTCAGTGGGAAACACCATCTGAAAAAAGCCTGGGAGGTTCTAATGGGACCTTGAATATCTTTGTGCTTTGACGTAAGAAAATTCTATCGAAGGATCTGGCCACTTTATTGCTTTGAAGCAACAAAAGGGTACTGCAGGGTACTTTCTTGAAATATGTGCAAAATCAAACTCGAGCCAATATATTTAGAGTTTTCATCATCCCAGGCAAATACAAGGGCCTGTGTGATGAAAAAACAAAACACGTACATTGTACAGTGAAAGAATTCGTAGGTCAAACTATATACATGCGATGTCCCCTGTCACCTTTGATCACGCTGGTGATTCAAGAAAGGCAGTCGTCTATGACCCCTTGGAGGAACAGTCGACAGTGCAGAATTATTGGTACAATGGGTCTATTGGCAAGTCAGTCAGGCAGGAAAGAGACAGCATATGATCTATGTAGCGTAGCTCTACACAGGCATCTACGACTCCCTGGCCAGTTAACAACTGCACCCCTGACACTTGATACTGTCCGACAGCTCCAGGGTTCTTTAAGCATAAACTATAAACCATCTGTATAATATGCTGTGAAACAAAAAAAATTAGACGGAGTCAATTGACGGTCAACTTTTCTCTTTCTTTTTCTGGTCTAAAGGATTAGGCAAGTTAGGGACATGTTGAGGATCTGGATTCATTCATTGTTTGATTTCTCACATCTTAATCATTAAAGCTTTGGCTGGTATTTCTTTTTTTTCTCGATCTACGCTTGCGATTCACACAGGATGACAGAAGTGGGGAAAAGTCACAAGGATGTCTTGGAGCCGATGAAGTAAAAAATATTATAAATTGGTTTATACCTGAAGTGACCCACATTCCTGAATCAGGCATAGGAGGCATTTTGTAAGGGAGAATAGCTGCTGGAGACTGGCCTGCTGAAATGGCAAATCTTCAGCATGCCTTTGTTCGGTAATTACATTTCCTAGGGCCTGATATAAATATCAACTTGGACCTCCCTGCCTCAGTGCTCTGTAAATAAAGGAACTACAACGTGTTTGGCTGGCCGTCCACTCCTAGATGCTCCACCTGTGACTACGCGGCCTAGCTCTTCCCATCCTCCTGCGACCACTTCCACGCCTCATTGTCCGCCAGTCGTTGGTGGAGACCAGACAGCTCTTCGCCAGGGGAGTCGTGAGAGTGGTTGACGGAGATGGTGGAGATCCGGGCCGACTCCCTTTAACACAGCCAGCACCTCCAACAATAGCAGGCTCCTGACAGCTTTGCATAATTCATCTTGTCAAGTCTCTCTTTCCTTTTCGTAGCTTCTCTCCCTCTCCTCCTCTCCCATTTCTCTCCAGTTTCTCATCCTCGGGTTCCTTGGAATGGGGAGTTGGGAAAACAGGGCAGTATTCCATCAACTGCTGCCTGTTCCCCCCCTGACAGCACAGACTTTTGAGACACAGAAGTGTTTGTAGGCAGCACGTGCCTATGCCTTCGTGTATTCTGGGTGCCATCGCAGTCAGATTATGTGTCTTCTTTATTAAAAATAGACTCACCGCCTTTGAAATCCCCTGCTGATGCAAGATGTGCACCCAGTGTGGTCCTATTAGTTCTGGGCTCATCTTAATGCAGATTATCAATGTACATTACTCATTTGTGTCTATACGGGTTTGCTCTATTCAAAAAGGGTGTAGAACAAAACACTAAAGCAGAGGAAACACTGGTACAGGCATATAGATGGTGGAAGATTATTACATTTCCCCATGTGTAAGTACGAAATTTCGCTCATGTAAATGTGCAAATCACGACACGATTACCAGTCATTAAATTTCAACAGCCTGCATCATTACTTGCTAGTTGACAGATAATATGACGGAGCTAAAAAAAGGCTCATGGGGAAGGAAATCAAATCGTCTCTCCAGGCAGGTCTGGTCTCACTTTAAAATGTAGAGTGCACACAGATGTAGCAAACTTACAAGATGTTTTTTTTTATTTATTTTTTTATCAAGCTCCTTGGGAAACGTATTTGCAGTGTGCGATATGACCTTTCAGTTTGTAGCTGATATTTCACAGGTCATATTAAACACGTCTTACTTTCCAAATGGCCTACACTGAATTTTAATTCCAACGTTTGCTTTGCTACCAATAACTGTTGTCTGGAATAAATAAATGTACCTGTTTCAGCACGGTAAACCATAAACTGAGTTGAGGCGAGATTCATTATTAAAATCTAACAGCTCTCTCTGCTGTTTTACATAAGAGTTCAGGTTTGGCACTTGAATTGAAAACAGCTGGTTAAAAACTGGATTTCATCCCCACATACTAATGTCTATTGTTTTCTCCCTCTCCAATGGCAATACCATGCTTTTCAGTGCCCCCATAGAGTGTATTATTAGTGCATCTCTTTCCACAGAACAGCATTAAATCCCACTCTTATCAGAACAAACACACCTTCCATTTCATGGATCCAATTACAACAGTCTTAATTCAATGTCCCACTTACAACAGTCTTAATTCAATGTCCCACTGTTCATAGTTTTTAGCTTCACTAAATAAAATTGTTTTCACTGCACTATTATCGCACCAGCAATCAAAGAGCAGTACTCATCCTTTTACCAAATTTGATGTAGACCCAGAACCTTGTATGATAAATGACGATAAAGCTTACACATGCACACACTGTGCATAATAATAATAAAAAAAAATTTAAATCAACAATGCAGACCTTTGGCAATTCATAGTCAAATAGGTAATCAGAACACATCGTGATGGAAAGAAATTAAACTGCCGCGATTCTGCAGTAGCATTGCAATGAAGCAGCACAGCAATCAAAAGAGCACTGGGGGAAGAGAGAAAGAATGAAATTCAAATCTAATCGGCCCGCGACGTACTGTTGGCCCTCCCTAGTAAATAAAAGGAAATGGGTTTGAGGCCTCCTATGATCCTGCTGTGAAAATGAAATGAAATGCATTTCAGGCATCTCATTTTGTTTAGATCGCTAACAGTGACTTTTCTGATAAAGACTTTATGTAAGAAGCCTTAGCAATAAACTAAGAACTATGACATTTATCTAAATGTATTACGGTGGCACTGCAGTACAGCATTAACGATGAGAGTGGGTAAATTCATACCACAAGGCAGTATTTCAAATGCTACCGTATGTACATGAGCAACCAACTCGACCGATGGAAGAAACACCCATCCAGATTCAGAGGCACACACAAAGTGCTGACGTAAGAATGGTACTCAAATGAAACTCATACTGTATGTTTATACCACATACTAGCCCCCCCCCCCCAACACACACACACCCACACACACACACACACACTCCTATTGCTTGCAGAGATAAGGAACACCAACCAAGTAGGAGTGGCAATCCCACATCATTATTAGCTACTGAAGCTACTGTTTTTACAGGGCATTAGCCTAAATCGGCTCAAACACACTTAGATGTTTAGATATTTGAACTTGCCCTTGCCAAATGTATGTATGTGATTGTTTGTGAAAACTATTTAGGGGACATTTTTGAAGAAAACACTTCATATGTAATTATACATAATAACTTTAGGCATGTGCTATCAAATTAACGAAGCAACACACACGTTATAGCAACTGGAGGGCTTTATTCTTTGGTTGTCGGCATTTTAAAGAGTATTATGTAGGTCACGATGGTACACTATCTGAATACAAAGAGACAACAGTTTTGATATAAAAAAAAAAAAAAACAACATCAATCTGAAAATCCACCCGAGTGAAGTTGCCTTCTTAGTGTTTCAGGGGGGGAGTCAAAGACTTGTGTGGCAACGGATTGAGAACAACACTTGAATAGCTGTTCTCTGCTGAAAGACAGCCATCATTGACCGGTATCTCATTACGGATGAAAAGGCATCGTTTTATCCTCACAAACCTTATATTTAATTTATTTTTCATATATATATATATATATATATATATATATATATATATATATATATATATACACGCACACACACATATATGTATCTATATACCCCATAGTTATTAGTGCAATAAAAGCTTGGCATATGAATGAAGGCCCCTGAACCCCTGGTCTCCGTCGCTCTCTCCCTCTCTCACTCTCTCTCTCTCTCTCCCCCTATCTC
>JAVQIZ010064829.1:0-10647 GCA_036023535.2 Galaxias brevipinnis
AATGTGACATTCGGAAAAGTACCATTGTGAAATAAATAAAAAAGTGCCATTTGAAAATAAAACATTCATTATGAAATAAAAAGTAAATTAAATGTTTTTTATTTTGAAAATGCCAATTATTTCATAATAATTGTATTTATACATATGATTATTTATTTAATGATGGATTATTTAATGAATGAATGAATGAATGAATGAATGAATGAATGAATGAATGAATTTTGGCATGTTTGGTATTCCATATTACACAAGCTGCAAATCTTAAATCTGCATATTAAAGTAGCAATGACCTTGACGAATACGATCGTTAGCTTGACGAATACGATCGTTAGCTGAGGTTTGCACTCAGTAAGTTATCAGACAGCTAATAGTAGCCAAATATACATAACTGTATCACAGAGAGCTAAAATAAATCTCACATTATGACATTTTTATCCACACGACAAATTGTTTAGCTGTCACACTATTGAGCAATGCAAACCTTACCGTTGTCTGAATACAAAGAGGGTGCAGGGCTCGATGTTCCTTCAATGGATTTTTCTTTTTTGGGCAGTTTCTTAAGCAGGCCTTTGACTTGTCGGTGTTAAAAGGATTTGTGCGAACTAGCTGATTTAGGGTAGCACGTAGTCAAAAAAAGCATATGAAATTGATTTTAAATAACTTATATTTGACTGATTGACAGGCTCGCCCAAGGTCAGGTCCCGACAGGGATTTTGTTCAAAATGAATCCAAGTTTGACAGTCAAATGTGATGGGAATAGGTAGCAATTTCGGCTTAAGCGAGAGGAGCGCTCAATTTTTCTGTGCCCGTTTGGCCTTAAATATGAGACAATTTCAGTAAGTCCAGCGACGACCGCCGCGCAGTGGTGAGTTTTAAAATGACAATACAATGCTTTTAATAATATAAATATGTAAACATGGCATATTTCAGTGATTTAAGAAAATGTACTTAAATCAGTTCATCAGTCGTTTGATATAAAACGCTAACTGAAGCTAACTGTGAATTAGCAAGATCTGTATAGATACTAACACTTTTAAGTTTTATTTTGTATGACTTAAAAGACTCGTACCAACAAAAACGTTATATTTGTGTCGATTCAAACTGTTTCAGAACGCTACATAGCACTATTTTCTTCACGGCTGTAGGATTGCGCTCCCGTTTGTTTACGTTGTAGGTGTTACGGTTGTCTAGCCTACTACTTGGTATTGCGAGCGATACTTTTGAGGGTAGTGGGCTTAGGCCTTCTCAACTTCTGTACTATTCTATTCATGACAGCTATTATTTAAAAACAAAGGTGGCTGATTAAGGGTTGTGAAACAAAGGTGGCTGATTAAGGGTTGTGAGTGACAGTGTAATGAATTTGTCGTTAGGAATACGTAGTCATTCTAATGACCATCCATCCTGGCCTTGAGTTTACAAAGCCTTCAAACATATTCACTATAACAAATAACGTGTAACGTTGGTCTAAAGATACTTACGGTAGCCACATTTCTTGCAGCCAGCTCTGATGTTGTCTTTATTAGGACCTGTGACATAAAGGTATCATTAAACTCGAAGAAACAATTGCAGTTTCGAAGTGCTTAGTGCAAATGTCTACTACGGAATTGCTAACTTACTTAACCACGGTAAAGATAGCATTGTTTGATATTCGCTTGATTTCTAATTTAGCGGCTAATAACTTTTTACTCCTATGACATAAATGTTTCAAAGTAATTGCGTTTGACTTATCCTGATTTGTGAAATTGCAGTCTACAGTGTTTTCGTCATAATTAGCTTTTTCTCCAAAATCGATGTTTTGTTTTTTAAAACGCATTAGATTGACAATAAACAAATGTAGAGATATCAGACCAACTGTATCTTATTCAGAACAATTTGTGAATTTTTTCTCAAATGAGGGTGGGGGTGTACGTGTGTAGCTGTGCGCGTGCGTGCGTGCGTGTGTGTGGGGTGGGTCTACCTGGTTTAGCTAGACAACTATAACAGCTAGATTTGTTAATTTATTTATTCATCAAATACATTTTTTTAAAATTATTATTTATTTAACATGTACTGGAGGTTACATAAGATGCGTTTTTAGATTTGTGAAACCTCTTCAGGGGTGTCAAACATACGGCATATCTGCGTTTCTGGTCTTTATGTTTCTATTTTATTGTAGAAAGTCCTTAAAATAGGGTGTATCATCCAAAAACCTTCACTAATGATTTAAACATGGATAAACAGTGTCGTTATGTATGGGTTATTATGCTATGATTTTCTTGGTCTGGCCCACTTGAGATCAATGTGGGCAGTATCAGGCCCCTTAACTAAAATGAGTTTGACACCCCTGGTCTACATTATGGGTCTTTTAAAGTAGGATTTAAAATGTTGACCCATTATCTGCAGTAGGCTACCCCAATCTCTATTCTCTGCTCAGCCTTGCTTCAATATCTGGAATGAAAAACCTTGTAGTCCCTAGTATCTTCACCGTACGTAGCCTACTTTACCTTGACATGTTACAAGTTGTTTCAATTAAGCGGCCAAAGACAGATGATTAGAATACAAAACATGAAAAACATTATTCTTATTCTTATTTGTTTTGTGAGATTCGACTCATTTGAGGGGACGATTTTATTGTGCAGAAGTGTTTATTTTAGCTGACTGATTTTATGTTTTTAATACTTAGGATGGTCATCTGAGGTTGGGGCCCCGGAGTTAATTTGTCTACCTACAATAGAATAAAGAGAATCCCTCTTTATGACCACATTGTTACCTTGTACCTGCACATTGAAAGTTGCAAGTGGAAAATGTTAAGGTCCCAAACCGCCAAATTTACTAACGCTGATATTAACTCAATGTGTTTCAATGTATCCTCTGAGAAAGGATGGTCCCTGTATCTAACACAAACTAAATACATAAGCATTACATTATTTTTGAATAGATTCGATGTGCGGTCACTGCTGTTGTTCATATAGTAAATCCGTTAGTTGACAATATAGACATAAGCCGCGAGCCTTCACTTCACGGATGGTACTGTTGACAGTCACTGCTGTGACGAGCACGGAGCCTTACTCTGTTTTCACATCTATAAACATTACTTTGCTAATGGTAATCTAGGTATGAGATACTGTGACAATATATTTCCAGGGAGAGTGAGAACCTTATAGGGATGTAATCTGTGTTAAATATTGAACCTGTGGCCTACTTTGACCTTGTTCTAGTCTGTTAAGAGTCTGACTGTAGACGAATAGTTCTAGCCCATTGTCTGTGTGTAGTAACACTGCTTTGGGTTGCTGTTTCACATTAATTCCACTTTATCAACCCACCAGTGTGTCTGCCAAATGAAGCTGGGGAGCAGCAGAGAACTGGCTCCAGGGTCTGTAGCACAAAACAAACGGGCTAATCTCTCCTTTGCTCTCCACAGCCATCCAGTCTGCCTTCTCCCACGGCCCTTTACATCAAACAAGACCTTGGTTTTTTTTTGGTCAACTTTCCAGGTCAGACAATGGCTACTGACGTAGTTTGGACCTCCTGACCCTCACTTCAACAGTAGTCTAAATCCACCGACTTACACACACACTGATCCGAGCCACAATAAAACATCAGTCACATGTTTAACATTCACTGCCGGTTAACCCAACAGAACTAACAGAACAAGATATTCATAGGTCAGGCGTACAAAAATCACAGGACTAGGTGGCTGAACAGCACTGTGGGAGAAAAACCTTAATCTAGCTGATGATCCTGGCACTTCTCAGAAAAGGCTTCTAAACACGATTAAGAGATCATGCTACAGAGATCATGCTACAGTCATTGTATGAAACTATCAGATCACAGCAGCAATGGATTTTTTTTTGTGTGGCACAACTTACATATTTTTGTGGTTTTACAATCTAAATTAATAAAAACAATGTTAGCTATCAATTAAAAAAAACTGTTAGCCGTCACAGGGAAATTTATTGGTAAGCTTAAACAATGTATTTTTTAACCAGAGATGATTACATGTAGTAGGCAACATAATGAAATGTAAAAAAATTAACAAACCAATAAAAAAGCAGTTTTAGCCATATAACTGTGGGGCGAAATACACACATTCATACACTGGTTCACAACTGCATAAATTGAAATAAAATTTAAGGGGTTTGGTATGTCTAAATTCTTTCACACCCAAATCATATCTGCCTCGCAAATAAAGTTTTACAAAACCTATTTGGAAGTTTACTGGCCAATCCTTCTTTGTGAATCATTCCAGTCAAAAGGGTGCTGAATGCATTGGTAACAGAAAGAGTCTGATCTCACAGTGCTGTTCTCCCCGACGCTACAATCACCCCTGGCTGACAGGCCGGACTCGTTCAATAAGATGCGAACATTATGACATTAACAATGCTTTGGAGAGACAGAAGGCATACCATGATGTACATAGTCTTTATATGATGCTACACATTGCTACACCTAAGGAGTCATCAATAACCTTTCTAAGGACATTAATATCATTAACACAACTGAGACATAATGGAATATACATAGTAAAAAATAAAGTATAATCCATCCCCATTATTACAAAAAAATTATATCTGAGGAAGAAGGTAAAATGCATGCCCTGTTGTATAAGTCAGCTCTAGATTGGATCAATACTGGAACCATTTGCATTTGCCTGCAAACCAGTGTGACTTGGAGATCCTCTTCATTTGACATTATTGATGAAAGGACTAGGTTAAAGTCATGAAAGAGAAGCAAGCTAAAAGCAGACAGGGGAGAAGTCCATCCAGGGAATCCTTAGAGGTTCCAGAGAGCCCTGTGCAGGCCTGTCCACACCCCACAGGCCCCTTAGGCCCCGGGACAGGAGGGGTGGAAGAGCAGAACCCAGGGACCCAGGATGAGGGGCAGCAACACTGTGTCTAAAGCCAATGGAAGTGGTTTAGTCTCTGGGCTTAGAACAAATAACACTTTGTAACAGCACATTCAGAAGTATCATTTTGATATCCCTGAACATCTATCAGCTATTTAACTGGGTGACCATTCAGACAATCAGCTGGTGATCAGTTAGTCATTGGGGCAATGTGTACAAATGTAACAAAGGGTAAAAACGTGAATTTTAAGAAGTAATTTGGGGAGCAGCATCATAGTAATAATGCAGTGGCAAGGAGGCTCAAAACCAAACAATCTGACCACGATTCAAACTCAAATGGCATTGATATCAAGAATAAAAACCAACTTACTTAATTCATACCTATAAAAAAGGAGAAAACACGCGATCAGAAAACTCATCTTTGCATGACTACCTAGACAGTAGCTACACAGATACACAATGCAACTTTTTTTTTACTAATATTATTTTAAAAACATGAACTAAATAAAAGATCTGTTTGAAGGAACTGTACAGCAGAAGAGACTGTACAACATTTAATATAATATATATATATATATATATATAGAGAGAGAGAGAGAGAGAGAGAGATATATATGTACATATATATATATATATATATAATAAATTCACATGTGAGAATGAGAGTAAGAAATTACAGTTGTCCATGTAGTAAGTAAAATCAGGCACAAATGTACAAAACGAATTATTATTAAAAGATAGACAGACAGAAAAGAAGAGGTAAATAAATACAGAAAGTTTTAGTGCCGTACTTTTCCAGGAATGTAGTTCCGGTCGATGCCCTCATCTTGTAGAAACATGTGGAGACAGCGCTCATTTTGGGCCAGGGGGTGACCTGCAATTCTACAGGAGAAAAAGATCCTTAATGCTGCCTTACGGATCTGACCGTACCAGATCAGAGGCCTGACAATCAATACATGTGAAATGTTTGTATACTGCTGCAACCAATTTAAATCTATTGCAAAAAAGTTGTGGTTGTGTTAAGGAGGTACAACTATAGATCAAATACAGGCCAAAATAAAGGTGTACTGACCTGTTAATGAACTGCTCCAGTCCAGACCGCCGCTCTTCAATAAATGAATCCTCAAAAATCCCCTCATCCCCTCGGAAGGGCAGCTGTCTCTTCAGAGCCTTCCCGGGCAGAGGAGGGACAACAATCTGACAGAAACAAATATATTCAGCAGGCCGCATTCCCATGGCCCAATCTAACCTTCAAACAACCCACATGTGCAAACCAAAACAAAGCTTGGAAACAGTTCTGAATTTGAGGCTACAGTGCCACTCACCTTACTGTCTCTCTCCAACTCATTCTTTAACCACTCAAAGTCACTGTATCTTCTTCTGACAGTGGAGTCCTTTAACTTAAAAATTGGGAGGTTGGTCTGCAGAACAAGAACAATAGCTTGACTCCAAATGACAGTTGTACCTTTAGACTTACATCTCGTTTTAAAGAACTCTTTCTAGAGAAATTGGACTACAAATGAATTGCTGCTGGATTCGTATTCAACAAGAAAAAGACTGGTGATGACTGCTAAATAGAAATCAGAAAAAGAGTAACTCACTGTGCAACTAATGCATCATAATAAAATATGATACTGTTTCCCCTCAGGCTGAATGCATAACTACCATCAAATGCTTCAAAGTTGTTTTTGTTATGATGTGTGCAATGTGCATTTATTATTTGACACATAACTACAACTACATTGCTTGCATTTGCACATTTGAAACTTTTAGACTACCAAATCCCAAAAATGCCAAAGTTAATTGATAGATAAATCTATTGATTTATAGAGCACAAATACTCATATATTAGGCATATAACCTCATTTGACATTGAACAGTTAAATATTCCGTTAATGTCCCACTGTGTTGGACATACCTTTGTGCAAGGATTTTTTTTTGCTCTTTAACGTATCCAGGTTAATCTAGGCGTGTTTGGTTTGGTTAGCAACTCGTACGTTACCGTCGTTAGCATTTGTTGTAAACATGGCCTAATGACATAGCCCTAATTTCGCAGTCTCGTCGATTGCTAATTAGCTAGAATTACTTAAGCGTTGACTATTTCTACAGTATAATTAGCCGAAAAACTGATAGCATTAAGATGATTTGGGTTAGCTTTATCACTTCAAGACATTAGATCGAATGACGCTCAACTTGAAGCTAAGCAGCTGAAGCTAGGTTCTGGCAGGGGCAAAACGCTAACTAGCTACCTATAATGTCTTCAGGTTACCTCTGTCCTTGTTGCGCTTGCTAGCTAGTAGCTGGCTTAATCAGGCGTCAACATACCCGCATACGAACTTCGTATGTAGTGAAACGGTTCCGTCCAACTCCAATTGTTTGAGGATCATAAACGTCAATTTCTAAGAAATTGCTTGGGGGACCATAAGCATCAGTCAGATCTTGAGGTTTAGAATTCAACCGGCGAGTATCAGCCACTGTTGGTTCTGACATTTTCGATTTAGGGCGACCAGCAATGGCCAAAATAACGTTATTGAGAGTTGCTAGCTATATCAAATTGACTCTTAGTCCTAAGACATTTATTCATCTAGCGTTAGCTGAGCAGTAGAGCTGAGCTCAGCTAGCTAATGTGAGCTAACTTGTAGCTTTTTACTAGCTAGCCTCACACACAGCCAGTCCGGCGTCAGTTCTTCTGGGGAAAGTGTGGGGGGGTGTTTATACTTTTGTATCAACGTCAAATGTGACTTGTGCAATGTTGACACAATACTTTAGAAAGCAGCTGTAAATAAACGTTTTTAATGGATAATAATAGCCACTACTTCAAGGATTCCAGTCAGACAAACAGATAATATAATTTAAAAAGTATTTGTTTTTTGATCATTGAAGTTGTAATTATCTATGCAGTACTAACCTAGTGTTATAGGCTCCATTGCAGCTTGACCAAATTTTAAACATTAGTTGTTTTTATAAATAGAGGTAAGGTTATGCGTTAAAGAAAATAGGCAGGTTAAACGTGATTGGAACAATGAAGACTAAATTGGAGTTGTAAAAATAGGGGGTCAAATTATTTGTGCTGTGTGGCACTCACGGCTTACTGGCGACATAACCTGTTCCCTGAGGCATTCAAAGGTAGTCAAATTGAATGTGTTAAATGCTTGTTGAATGTAGCTACCTAATAGATAATTTATTAGTGTTAATTTATTTTTCTATTCAGTGTCCTACAAGAGGACAATTGTTGCAGACGCAAGACTACAAACTTTGCACTTAAGACAATAGCTCATGATTGGCTTTCCTACAATTGTGTTAATAAAAACAATCGCTAACAAACGCTAATAATCAATTGCTAGAAAAGTGCAGGACAATCAGTCTGTGGTATCAGCAGCACATGCTAATCAACGCACCGCATTATAAAATGTCAGCACTTTGAATATTTACGACTTTCATTGAACAGCAAATATTAGCCAACCTAGGCCAGTCTGTCTGTGAAATCAGATAGTTAGTTGGGGGCACCACATATGGCGGAAGAAACCCAGTAAGCGTAATCCAGCAAGCTCTTTCGGATGTTCCACGGCCGCTGGTATTATGTATGAGTCTTGCGAGAGTCAGAGGGTCTCAGGAGATTTGCTGTGAGAAAATCACAGTAAAAAGTTGCCAATTCAGTTGGTCTACAATTCAGACCTACTGGCACACAGCCGTATAGTATGAAGCAATGCTACCAGGATCCTAATGAGAGTGCAGAAGTACCAACATATTACTCATGTCATCTCTTCACTGACTCCCTGTCCTCTACAGAATCAAATTCAAAATTCTTTGGTGACGGACTTCCTTGTGCCACAAAGCTATTCCTCACAGTTTTGTGGGAGACCGTACCCAGTGGCAGACATAATTAGTGTTAAATATTGATACTTCAAGAGGACTAATCTGAACCGCATTCTTTTAATTCTCCCATAGACATTACAATGTGCTATCAGAAGAAATGTATTGATAATACGTTCATACAAAAATGTTGCTTTAAACGAGGCCACAGCTATACTTAGCTTGAGCATTCCCAAAGTGTTTTTAAAAAACGAACGTATTATGGTTTAAAGATTAAACTGTCCGAACTGAGCATAAAATACAGATTGTAGTTATTTTACTTGAAGCCTTGTCAAAATTGTTATCTATCAAAACAGTTTAAGGTATGTAAAATGAGGAATAGTTCACTGTTTTAAATGTTCAACCTTATTTCCATGTCTTCTGTACTTCACCATTCATGTAAATGGTCTTTACATTAATCTTCCCTGGACCCTATCCCCTATTAGGTTTCATGTATATATATATATGTTTGGAAGCCCATAAGGGACTTTATTCAAATGAAAATGTAAACTTGGAAATGCAAATGCAATTCCACAATAGCATTATCACTTTCCACATTTGATTTGTTATTTGAGACAAAATGTAAATGAAAATGTAATCATTCCATTTGCATTTGCATTTTCAAAGGCTCCAATGGCCATTCTGTGTCAATATTAAAATTCAAATGCAAAAGCTGTTTGACATTACATTTTCAAAGTCCTACCCCGCCATACTGGAGGACAATATTTAAATGCTAATTCAAACTTGAAAATTAAAATGCAATATTAAAAATGTATTCTCATTTTACATTTGTGCAAGCATTATTTATGTCACAATTAAAATTAAAATGCAGTTGTCAAACAATATGAAAATTAAAAGGAAATTGCATTTGCCATTGCATTTTCAAAGACTTCATCTTCAGTACTACGCTGTGCAGTGGACAATATTCAAATGCAATACGCCAATCAGCGCTAGGAGCCGATTGCATTTGCATTTTCAAGTCACCACGCTCTCTTTGGGACAGAACATGAAAATTCAAATGCAATCTGTCAGTCCTCTCGTCAAGGCGGGTCTTTAATTTGGACCTCACTTCCTCCATCAGTCACTTAGTGTATAGTGCTAGCTGTACTGCCCTTTGGCTATTTGACGGCAACCTAATTTTGCCATTAACACAGGTTGGCGACAGAACAGAGAAAGTATGTATTGCAGAGTAGGTCCACTCCATTTCCGGCACCGACGTGGACGTGTCTCCCGCACCAGCCAAGCCTATGCCACTGCCGCAGAGATGAACACTCAGTGTGGCTAACTCTTCAAAGACAAATGAGCAACCTCACCTTAATAAAATTGCCCAAAACAAGCGCAACACTACCTATGGGCATATATTTATAATACAACATTATTAAAACTAGAGGTGTGAACGTTTATGAAAACTTTAAAACCTTTTCCAGAAGAAACTTGCAGCGTTTATAATGCACCCTCTAATTAAATAGCTTTGTCCAATCTAAAGTGGTACAATCCTGCTGTCATATTATCACCCATATCCCATATTGTGCTATACATTTATTTATTCAGTATGATACTGATAATTAATATCGTGTAAACATGCACGTGAAAGTTGAAAATAATGCAGTTATGCCCAGTCTATTAGCCCACAGCAAGCATTCAGCTATATGGCTGTCATGCTTTTCGTTTCAGCACTGTCATTGTGAATAATTAGAGAGAGATTTTTATAAATATACTTCTTTTAATAAATGTAAAAACATAGAACTTGCAGCCCAAAAATATGACTAAGCACTTGCGAAATAGCAGCTCCAACAACGAGTTGGTAAAAGGTTAGTGAAGCAAGTCGCTAAACGAGACACGAGTCATAACTAAAGACCCGCCTTGATGAGAGGACTGACAGATTGCATTTGAATTTTCATGTTCTGTCCCAAAGAGTTCGTGGTGACTTGAAAATGCAAATGCAATCGGCTCCTAGCGCTGATTGGCGT
>JAVQIZ010064844.1:0-10635 GCA_036023535.2 Galaxias brevipinnis
TATCCTTTGTGTGTTAAATATACTGCATTATGCTACTTAAACTTTAAAATAGTGTGCTGGCCTTTTCTGCCTATGAACAACATAAAAGCCAGAAAAATAAAACCACCACAAACAAACTCAAGGAGTCTGGCACATTCCCCCCAAAACAGTCATATACTAATACTGAGTACAGTGAAAAGCACATGTCCTGTGACTTTTTTTCAATGAGCGATGTGAAGGAGGGATCTGATATTCCCTCAGTACTACAATCTTGCTCTTTTCCAGATGTATGTGATTTTGGTGCGGGGACTGGAACAGCATGCACCCTCTTCCAGAACGTCACGCGGAGGGGGAGCCCGAGACAGAGAGCGGGCGGACCCACAACGAACCACAGGAGCAGATGTGAACCTCACAGCACACAGGTCACCTCCATGGATTTATGTAACTTAAGTGGACATGAGGGTGTGCTTTCTCCATTTATGTAACATAGACTTATTGATTCCAAAATCACAGGGATGGAAAATCTGTGAAGTAAAGGCAGCTTAAGAGTTCAAATTATGTAACATAATAGGAGGTTTTGGGTGGTAACCATTTGGGCTGTACTGTGTGCCTTTTCGCGAACCTTGGGCATGGTGTTGTGTCGTTATTGTGAATGGTTTATTGGATAAAGGACAATAGACTATGATAGTGCTGAGAACAGTCTATAGACTGCCAGACCCAAAACCTGCGACCATTTTTTCACAGCTCAAGAGCTTACTATGATAGCGTCTTTCTTTCTAGATTAGCATAAACTATATAGTGTAAAAGGAAGAGAGGCCATGCTTTCTTAAGAAAACAAACAGAATCCTTTGGCAGCCCTAAAAGGTCTCCTTATTCCCCACTCCTGCAACGGAAGGGAAGTAGGAGGGGAGAGAGAGCATGACTTAGCATCCACAAAGGGCTTTAAAAACAACTCGCTACATCCGCTCCTCACACGTGCAGGACAGGAGAGAGTTGCAAAAGGAGGTATTAGGGGGGCTGCAACATCAAGCCAGCTACGGATGGACAGGGTCAAGGTTACAGAGCAGAGAAGGCTGTGTGTGTGTTTGTGTGTCTGTGTGTCCATGTCTGTGTCACAGCAAAGTCAGCCAGCTTTCAGATGGACACAGGCTATTCTATCCCCCCATTGCGTTTACAGAGATTGAGTGCAATTTAATAGAAAATACAAATTACAAAACCATTAAACTACCAAACAAAGTGAAATTAAACAAGTTTCAATCTAGTAGCAATCTGAAACAATAGAGCTGACTTTTGTTAAGGTTAAACTCATTCTATGCTCAGTAATCAGATAGAGTTGACAAGGGATCTTCTCTGTGCATTCTATTTCTAATTCTATCTGGCCAACTGGCTCAGATGCAGGTGAAGCAAGGGCTACAGCAGCTGATGCATTCTGATAGCAGGTGCTGACTTCACATTGTAAGTGCACGCGTTAGTGCAATGCGTACTATGAGGCAAATGAGTACTTACACGTTCCATCGCTTAAATAGAAAGCTTGGTGGGGGACACAGATACAGGTGCCCTCTTATGCTAGAACCGAAAAATCATCTAAATAGAGTGATTCATGCAGGATTTGGGAGCCTCTCATTCACTCATATTAAAGTGTCCTGGGAGAGGACATACACTAAACAAATGTATTATTTGACAATAATGTTACAAATATTAGGGATGCTGTACTGAACTACAGACTACCCATTCCACACACAAATTGAGGACTTGAACTGAAACAAGGCCTGCCTACAGCATCCAATAATATGTTTGCTCTGAAACCTGTCAACTCCTAGTTTTTCCCAGCAAATAAAAAAATGTAGCAACGTTTGTGTCCAACTGGTGTTTTTGTTGCTGCTTCATCCGATACAGGTTAACTAAACTCAGGAACACAGAGTACTGTACCCGGTTGTCCTCTAGTCTCCCACCTCCAGCAGCATGCAAGAGGTCTTCCTGTATCCAGTGTCTCTGAGAAAAACTACTTGGCACCAGAGCGCAGAGATAAGGTTACGGCAGGGCTTGAGGAGAAACAGCAGGATTTAGTCAGCATTCCACACCTCATAGTGTAGTACTGGCCTAGTACTGGACTAGATGGTCTACAGTCTAGTGTACATCAGTCATAGTCCATATCAAATTACCTCAAGTCATCTGATCATCTTTGTTTGAGCTACTTCGACAAAGGTTTAAATATTGCCTGGAAATCAAAGTGGCTAGGCTGCTTTCAAACACGCCATCCTAGGACACTTCATTCATCATAAATGTAATGGTAACACCTGCAAACCAAAGGTCTTCCCATCAGGCTGCCACCTGGAGTGGAACGATGAGTGCTAGTTAGACGCTAAAGGAGGGTCTGTCTGCTGGCTAATGCTAGAACACAAAAAGTGGCAGCCCCATTACCTGGAGTCTCCATGCCAGCCTGTATCTCTCTGCTATCAATCTGTCAAGATAGCTTTCTGTCTGTGTGTACGTCATGTCAAAGAGAAAAAAGGAGCATAAGGCAGACTAAGTTGGACTTGGCAAACGCTAGGTATCCTTTTAGGGAGAGGATGCACTATTTCCAGAGCCAGGCTATGATTATGCATGAGCAAGACTGAAGGGACAGATCTCAAACAAATACAAACTTTATGCAGCATATTACGCTGAGGAAAGACTACCTTTTAGTCTTTTACATCAGTTGATAAAACGTACAAAGTTAACAACAGAGGGAACAAAATACGGTTACCACAAAGGGCCCGAAAAAAACATGTTGAAACAACAAGTTCAACAGATCTAAGTTAAGCTTCAAGGATGTAGTTGAAGAAATACAGCCGGAATGTAAACCTCAGCCTTATCTGATAGAAGCATGTGAACAATGTCAGAAAATATTTGCCACGGATAAGTGCTAGACGGATAGTAAGTGAGATATGTCATGTTTTACATGCAGACACATATTTATCTTAATTTTCCTGTCATAAAAGTCCAACAAAAAGTCCAATGATAGAAGAGCAGGTGAAGAAAGTTAAGACAAGATGTAAGCAATATCCCAGACGCAGTAACCAAAGCTTGATTCACTTCAGCATTGAAGGTTCACGGCTTGCCATCTTAAAATAACTAACTACTACGTTTGGCCAAGCTCCAAACAGAAAAATGTCTCTCAAGTAAGAAATATCTTCAATCAGACCATAACATACTTTCAGTGTATGTATGGCCTAGGGGAGTTTGTAGCCCAACTAATGGGCACTAAAAATGCCTGTCTACCTGGGCTTTCGACCTGAGGGAAAGACACAAATAACGCTGGTCTTTAATCACCCTTTTCCTCGTCTGAATGATAAACTGTGCTGGCTGCCACTTACATACCACTAACAGTTGGAATATCCTATTGGAAGCATGTTATACTATGCTACTCTACAGTGCTCACACTGAAAAGCATTCCATGGTAAACAGCACACAGGCTATGGAATCTATAAACAGGGTTTGTAGGCGTCATATTAAAATCAACAAAGAATCGGACAGCCTGCTAGTCGAGAGAGAAAAACCCTGAGCCTCCCTTTCTTTGTGAGGAGCCTGGTTCATGCACGATCAAAGGAGACAGAGAGTTGCAGGAGTCCTCCCAACAATTCTAAGAGCCCTAAAAGCACTATTAAGAAGAGCTAAAAGCTAGGGAGACTCAATTATGCACGTGGTTCACTTTGAAAGAAAGAAAGTAACAAGATAGATCCAGTAGATCAATATCATCTACAGTATATAAAGTTTAACCTTTAAGGGCTGGAAGCTATTCTTGCAACTACTCTACTACTACTACTTGCAAACTACTTCCTTTTATTAAACAAGAAGAAGGAACATTCCATACATTTAGTGATCCAAGTCAAAGTGGTTTAGTAAGACTAGGTGTTGTCAACAGGTCAGCCACCGCGAACCACAGGATTGGGATCACTGCCATCTCAAGTGGACTGTGACAACTTGGCCACCCAGGAAACAAGAGAATGAGGCTGAGTGCTACTATTTGTTAAAGCGATAGTTCACCCACTTTCGTTCTTTTGTTTTTCTATCAGATACCAATGTTGTATTTTAAACCTTGCATCATCATTTAGCATTTTGCAATCAAACAGTAGAATGTAAAATGAGTTAAGAAAATTACTCTCCATTGTGTCATCAGGGGTCCTTTCTGAATTTTTTTTAACTACCGCCGTTTTCAGTCAAGGGGAAAGCGTTTTCTGGTTCTAAGTTTGAGTCATGCAATGATCCATGGGCACTGTGGTGTACAATGAATTAACCAGCGGTCAGAAAAGTATGTGAATTTCCCTTACATTGCTCCTATGACCCAAACTTGTTCAATGTAGGCCTACTCACTTAATTTAGCATAAACAACAACATATGTTGTTTATGAAAATCGTAGAAGTATCCTTTTAAGTAAAACCATGTTTCTCATGAAGCTTTGAGCTTACAAAACATAATTTTGTATATAATCAGCACAGACAAAGGTTTGCGCAAAACAAATAGATTTCACATTTTTAAATGCAACTACAGTAGGCTGCAAAGCTTTCCTGCCTTTCAATAATAAGTAGACTGCCCCAATTGCTGTCTTCCTCTCGCAGCAGTAACACCTTACTACTCTACTAATCACTAACACACAGATACACTATCTAAACGTGCAAACAATTAAAGGCCGCTACTCTGGCACAATTGAGTGCTATTTGAGTGAAGTATATTGAATATTAACCAACTGAGTTTACACATTAGCTTAAAAGGTTGTCTCCAAATAGCACTCTCGGGTGATTGGCCAATCACAGGGTTAAGTTACTTGTTGGAAAGATCATTGTCACGTTTTGTTACTCTTTAACTTGGTTTTGAAGCTGGAGCCATATATGGATGGAGTACCAGTGGATGCTCATAAAATCGAGGATGTTTCTTTATATTGCTTGTTACTGGAACACACATATGTACTGTATATTAGATCTTCTAGTAATAAGGCAATTCTCCCAACTAAAATCACTATAGCACACATGGGACAGCGGAGAAAAAATGTCGACCTTGCTATTCCTCAC
Source organism: Galaxias brevipinnis (assembly GCA_036023535.2). Taxonomy (NCBI): domain Eukaryota; kingdom Metazoa; phylum Chordata; class Actinopteri; order Galaxiiformes; family Galaxiidae; genus Galaxias; species Galaxias brevipinnis. The sequence goes on from JAVQIZ010064844.1 coordinate 5,028, forward strand.
TCACAATAGCAATATGTTTCTATTAATCCCTAATCTAGATTCAATATTTGTTTCCACTTTCTGTATGAGTTTCTTGCCTTGGTGAATTCCAGAACGAATGTATGCATTGCTTTCAACAGTTCAATGTTCAATAAAACTCACGCTAAATAAACAGACTCTGGTCAGGTGACTTTGAACAATACAGTCCTCATAAAACAATATTACGTCAGTCTGCCATGTTTTCAAGGACTGGGAGCGCCATCGTACCAAAGACATCACACAAACATGTTCAGGTATGTGCATGATCTGAAGCTTCCTCCTCCAGTGTGTCCAAATCTGTCCCTCTGTCAATCCAGTCCCTCAGTCTTTCTTGACTGTCTACATTGACTGGAATGGACTGGTTTCCTCTACGTCCTGTATAGTGTAATGATGAATGTAGCCCGCGTGGAAAATATACAAAATAAAAAGATTCTAGAAGTATGTGGATGACCATTCCTGGCCTACTGTGTGCAGGGGAAAAAGCTCCTCTGTGTAAAATGTAATCCCTGTCTAGCTGGATTGAGGCAGCAATAAACCTCTGCATAGAGCAGCACAGCCATAAGCCAAGCAGAGGGACAGCTATGGCCAAGCGCTGTTGCGTAACTAATGTTACAGGCCAACACACTATCCCCACAGCTCACACCAGCTAGCCCAACACGCCTGGTGGACTACACAGTAGCAGCAGACATTGCACTGGGTTAACTGCACACTTGTCAGTTCATAAAAGAAGATGAATGCATTTTTATTGTAATGCTTTGCAGTGTAGTGTAAAGGGTGCAGACACTATTAACTCCTGATTAATATTAACGAATGAAGGTCAACAGTGACTAGCACTTTGAAGGGTGTTACATTCACATGCAGTTTATAACCTACAATATAACAGTTTACTACTACTAGCTGATTTGCTTATGACATCATGCTGGTGGTTTTACCTCTAAGACGGGCCCCGCCCCCAGGATGATCTGCTCCACTCCGCTAGCAAATCCCTTCTGGCTGAGGGCAGTCAGGTGATGAATCAGGAAGTTAGTGCTCTGGGTCTTCCCAGAACCACTCTCGCCGGATATCACGATACACTGGTTCCTCCTTTTCTGCAGCATGGCGTGGTAAGCCACGTCCGCCACAGCATAAATGTGCGGTTCTAGCTCTCCCAGCGTGTGGTTATCGTACATCTTAACATATTTGGGGTTATAGATGGGCAGGAACTGGAAGGGGTTGATGACGATGAGGATGCTCCCCACGTAGGTGTAGATTTTTTCCTGCCGGAAGCGGGAGCGCAGGTTGTCCAGCAGCGAGCGCTCGTTGAGCTCCGGCAGGCGGCACAGGTCGGCGTGGTTGCCCTGTGCCTCGGGCTGAGGGAGGAGGCCTCGCTCCACCATGCCCCGCCGCTCCTCCGTCACCCGCAGCCAGCTCTGGAGGCTGCCGCCGTAGTGGATGGACCCGTCCAGGTTCTTCAGCCGCAGCAAGAAGCGATAGTCCTCGCCGCCGGAGAAGGAACGCTGCTCCAGGGCCACGCGAGGCCACAGCATCATCCGCTGGACGGGACAGTCGCTGGGGTTGAGGATCCATTCCTCCCCGCCAAACTCCTTCACCTCCGCCAGCACGTAGCACTTGGCGCGGTCCAGGCGGAGGCGCTCGATGACTCGCTCAATGGCCTCGGCGGCGGTGGTGCTCTTGCGGGCGCTGACGGGGCAGTAGATGGTGCCCTCGGCCAGCGCGCCGGGGTAGATGCGCACCGTGTGGTCCGAGTCCTCGAAGCGTTGCCGCCGGCCCAGGGTGCCCACACCTCCGATGCCACCGCCTCCATCACGAACACTCATGGCGGAGCAGGGGTTCCCATGAGCAGCACCTGGCACTGGCACGTCCTTCACTTGGCTGGTTCACAAACAGCGTCAAGACATCCCCACCACTGTAGGACAGAGACAAAAGGAGGTATATGAAAAACACCACATGGAAAATAGGTGCACATATTTGATTCTTCTATTCAAAACAAACAGAAATAGTTCCAGACATAGAAAATCTAGAAGACATTGTTTCTCTATGTCTGAGTGAGCCAACCATCTCATCTCATCTCATAGACTAAAGCATATAATGTTTATAGCTGAGCATATGCTAGTCTGCCTAGTGCATACTGTACAGTCAGATTAAACAGCAGGCCTTCAAAAGGGTCAATAGAGAAAAACCAAGCAGTGGAAATGTTAGAGTCCGTCCATGATAAGGCCACATTTCACACCAGTCTTTTCAAACCAACAGTAATTAAATGTCCATCTGTTATTATGTAATCTGTGACAATTATTTAGTTGGAAACAAACGTACACAATCATGAGAAGAAAGGATACACACACACACACACACACACACACACACACACACCCACCCCGATGCCAAGACTAGCAGCTGTCATCGTCCTTACTGAACACACAATCAGACCATTCAGAGGGTCCCTCTTTAATACACAGTGGAGGGCCATCATGGGGTTAGTGTTGGCCACAGAGAGAGGAGCCTTAGGACTGAGCTGCTAACAAAACCCCTCTGTCCGCTAGGGCCCTCCAGAATTGGACCGTGGCAGATAGACTTTAGAGTTCAATTGCCAGTTTTGTTTTGCAATAGACAACATAGCAAAATGGAAAAAGAACATGAAGCATAAATATACAAAAACAGGGCATGAATATCGATCTAAAATACAGTAAAGATATGGACTTGATCTATTATAGTTAGTTAATGAGTTAATGAAGGGAACACGTTAAAGAACTGTGCAAATTGGATTTGCGTATCCCGTTCAAATGGCACCGCATGGTCAAAAAGATTGTCGGGACATTTTGAATCAGTTTATGGCAAGTCTACAGTGCCAACATTATACATTTACTTTTTAAAGGGAAAAATGAATCAGACAGAACACAACTCAACATCGTTTACATGTCAAACTGACTCTGGCCCATAAAAACTGTATGGGAGAGCAGAGAAAATGAAAACAGGAAATGGAACAGGGCATCATGTAGCCTAGGTTGTGCCTGGACTGGAGTTAAAGGGACTCCAGCTGGGTCCTGCTACAAAGCCCCACTCCTCCTCCCTGATTTCCTGCCAGCCCTTATCCACAGTCCCCATCCTAGGTTAGGGTTTCACCCGGTCATGCTTCACATAGGCATTAGCACTGTATGGCAGCTCGTGTACATTCAAGATAAACAACAATCACAAATGAACAGTCAGCAGCGTGCCCACGCTACCAGTCAGTTGGCCACATCCAACATGCTGGCACCTCCACGCCTCAACACATATGGAAGGCCTTGAGCAGATTGCATAAGGGTGGATACAATAACACACTGGAGGTTTTAGCAGTAAACTGTGATGTAGCTGGATGCGCAGGCACACTTGTGTGTGTGTGTGTGTGTGTGTGTGTGTTTGAGGAGATTGAGATAGGCTGACGCCAGCAGCAGATGGTCAGTGCACTGCTTAAAGGCTAGGGGAGATTTAAGGTTGTGCTGGGTGGCAGCAGGGCCTTGCTGGCCATGGCTTTACCACATCAGGACAATCAACTAATGGTATACTCCAGGGAATCACTGCATGCTCCCTCCCGCCCCCCGGAAAATCAATTGACATCTCCCCAGAACAACCTGTCCTAGCTGGACGGCTGCTTCGGCTCCACACCCACCTGATAAATGCCCGGATGGAATTGCCTTATTTCTGACTAGGGTAGATTCATAGCTCTCAACAAGGGTAATTGTTTTACTGACAATAGCTTATATTGAGGGAAGGAATCCTATAATCTTTTAATGTAAAAAAGAGACACACAAAGTGTCAAATGAACTACCACTGTAATCAGGGCAAGGACAGAATTTTGCTGCTAACCTAAACAGAAAAAGTGCTGCACAAGGTGGCCTTGAAAAACAAATCAAAAGAGAAGAAAAAGATCTAAGATAAGGGGCAGAGAAAAAGAGAGAAGGATGGAATGTTTGAGGAATGATGTCATACTGCCTAAAGGACTGTGCACAGGTCTGGGTATTTTTCATGTGTGTGTGTGTCGTGTGTGTACGAGTCTTTTTATGTGAGTGTGTGTGTGTGTGCGCAAGTCTTTTTATGTGTGAGTGTGTGCTTATTCACAAGTAGAAAAGACAAGGAGATAAGGCCAAAGTTTGTGCCCAGGAGGACGAACAACCATACACTGTACTCCAGAGAAAACTCCCACTGCCCTCTCCTTGTCCTCATTCTCACTAACCACAGGTCCAGGACCATATCTGGTTACAGCACCTGAGTAGGCAAGGCTAGGATTTGCAATCAAGGTCCTATAGGCCAGTTCAGGACATAACATTCCTCTTCTGAGACCCATAGCTGGACCTAACCACCGATCCCAAGTCAGATATGATTACTGCTGACACATGGTCAAGTTAGGAATTACACTAGGGTAAGATGATTCTTAATCTGTGAATAGCTAGACATCATCTTTCATTCAGAGTGTGCTAGAGGGTGGACTGCGACTATTAATTCAGACTGATAATTTTCCCTTTAGCAGCATTCAAAATGTTGTGCTTTGTAGGGTTACTCGTTTGAACAAAACGGTGACAGCAACACTTACTGTCGTTTTTGAGAATTCCGACTAGCGAAAAAAGGTCACGTGGGAAGTCAATTGGTTTGTCTCTCGTTGTCTAACAGAAGAGATTGTGAAGGATCAAGTTTGGTCACCTTTCTAGCTTGTGAGGTCATCCTTTGAGAGGATGTGTGTCATCAACGGCAAACACTAGGCATTAACAGGGAAGCCCAAAGATGTCACGCAGCAGACAGGCTTGATCCCTCTCTGCACCTGAAGCAGGCTATAACTTTGTTGAGCAAACATGAAGTGTGTGGGGCTCTGCTCCACTTTTGCCATGCAACCCAACCACTGTGAGCACATGAGCTAGCATGCTAGCGAAACTTTGCACACCTGTTTGCACTTATGGCCTCTTTGTGAGTGAATGTCAGTGTGAGGGGGAGAGTGTGTTTCTATAGCCTATGTGAAGGACGGGGCTGCCAGCCTATACTAAGCACCATTAGAGGCCCTGTATGGAAATGTATTAGGGCGTTATACAGCAAAAAGCCAGACACTCCAACTAATGTTTTAAACTCATACTTTTCCACGACAGTACTGCAGCTCATTTACACTTAATAGGGCTCCACCAGCAATGGGAGCACAGTACTGTCCAAGGCACAGATAATAAATTACACTTTGGTCATAAAACTTATAATAGAACACCCATCTATACAGTACAGTCAACCATAAAACCAACAGTATAAAATGGCCAGAGAAAATTATCTGGTATTGTAGGTGTGAGCTGGTGGTTTGAGGCCTAAATGGCAGATTACCCAGGGTAGTGTTTGTGTGTGTGAGAGACGCGGGGGGGGGGTCTGGTTGAAAATGATAAGCAATGAAAAAAACAAGACCCCTCTGGCAGGTGGGAGTCAGTTGATTGACAAGAAAGACAATGTTAGCTAAGGCAAGTATTCACGGGGATTGCTGTGTGTCACAAACACATCCTATAGTACAAGTGGGAATGGTTCATGAACACAACTGCATTCATGTTAGTGTAATGTGAAGGAGCCTTGAGCATTTCCCCTAGAACTA
>JAVQIZ010064865.1:0-13970 GCA_036023535.2 Galaxias brevipinnis
ATATATACATACATATACATACACACATATACACAAACACACAACATATTTAGGATTATTTGAGAAATCTAATAATTAAATGTGTTTTTACAAAAAAACTAAACATAATGAAAGCTAGATTCACAATTCATGAATAATGTCAGATTCTGAAACTGATCTGTAATATTTAGCTCTAGACTGACCTCATTGACGGGGATTTTGGCACTCTGGCTGATCTCATGAAAGGTCAATTGCCTATTGTTGGCTGGACGGGTGAAAGTCATCTGCATTATGGAAGAAAGAATTAGACTTTTAAAAGAGTCTTTCTAACAAAGCTCTAGCTGTGGGTCTTTACTAAAGTCTTAAGGTGGTAATTCAACTTTTGGGAAATACGATGTCATAATTACCACAAGTCAGACAATCTTATCGATATCAATGCTATGGTTGTACATCCAATTAGTTATTTAGGTAACTAGGTAGGTAAATGTAGCCTTCCTATGGAATGTAAGCCAGAAGTAACTGCTAGCCTGGTTTCGTCAAAAGTGACAAAATAAACCTTTGAAAAACTCCAAAGCTATGTTGTATCTTCTGTATTTCACATGTGTATAAGTGAAACAAATTTTTGGATGTACAATCAAAACATTGATATCGATCATCTCTTCTGACTAGGGTTAAGTATGAACATATCATGGCAAAAAGTTGAACTATCCTTTAAACATCGAACAGTAACTCTGAGACTGGGATGAATTTTGTATGCCCACCTCCATCACACAAAGAAGCTGGATCTTTTGCATTAGTTTGGCCTCGTTGGCTGCAAGGTCAGGCTAGAAAAAGAGGCAGACATGTTAGGTAATGATATGCAAATTCATTTTGTTCACTTATGTAATTATTTGAGGATATTTGAGAATGCTTTTAGTTTAAATCTTATAACCACATGCGCTATGGCCGATGAATGTGTCTTGTCTTTACCTGCTGACCCCAGGCAGACTTGAAGCCCTGGAACTTCTCCACGTTTCCACCATTGAAGGCATACAGTGTATCAACAAGCCACTGATTTTCCGAACTTCTCAGCGACTCCAACACAGGATGCATCAGCTGCAAATACAATTAAGATGTTCAATGATCAACTTAGACTATATAAAACAGCATTTACATTTTGTGGAAGTTTAAAATGTAAGTAAATTGAAGGCTCCAAATTCGTGATATTTCCATCCGACAGGAAGTATATAATAGTTGGAAATTGTTGTAATGACACTAAACAAAGTGACACTGAATATAAAATGATAAAAGAAGTGTTTGGAGATTGTGGTATGCATAAGGTTGCATAATGTGTTAATAGCTTGAAGGGCCAGATAACAGTAACGAATATGTCCATAGACGATTTAAAACAAATACCGCAGTGCTTGACCATAATATTTGTAAGTTCAATTTAAACTCTAGACGACCCATTCTTTTTGGATTACATCGTTTTTAAATCTAGAGAACTTTGCTACTTTGGGCACTTTTAACAGCAATGAGTGAGTTCATTCTTACCAATTCACCAAAGTTGTATACTCCTTCTCCTAGAAGTCCAGCTAGGCCAAGTGTGAAAGCCCTCTCCTGTTTCTCGGTATCTGAAATATTAAATTAAAATCCCATAGCACAAGGGAAAGGGACAAACTCTCAAGACATTACACAAATTGTTAGACTTGTACTATGTACAATTGGCACACCAAATAGGTGCTTGGTTGGAGTGGGTGAAAGACCTACCATTTAACCTGTGTATATAACATTGATCATACCTTCAATATTGTCTTATAGATTTAATGTATGTATTATTAGATGTAGATGCAAGCCATTGTAAAAAGATCATATTTGGCTTGAGGTCTAAGTTGGAACTATCGTCCTCGACACAAAAAAGATAAAATAAAAAAAATTATTGTGTTACCTGGCAAGTCTTTAATGTCCACACAGCCTAGGTATCGAAGTGCATCCTTATAATAAAAGGCATGGTTCCCAACAATGCGGTAGTATTTGCTGGACAAGTCATAGAAGCGGCCATGGACCGATGTCACGCCAGGTAAGTTATTCAACATCACTTCAACCTCCTCAATTATTTTCTGTAAGGAAACATCCAACATCGATTTAATATATCTATCCATGAGTCTAATCACATAGTACTACATGGTTCTAAATAATGGTACCTTTGTGGCTGGAAGGTCATTGATCTCCAGTTTAAGCCTGCCAATGGACGTTTTGACAAGAATAACTGCCTCTTCACTGCTTTTCACCTGTTGTGGATTAAGTAGACGTTAAGATAGAATTCCAGTGACAAAGTAAATTAAAATGTCAAAGGCTGGCAGTAAAGCTTACTTTTTCCTTAGACTTCTCAAGAAAGGTTATGGCATCTTTAGGATCTGAAGAAAATAAATACTTTGTTTAAGAAAATTGCCTGAATATTCTTAGGTTCACAAAATTGTCAGCCTGGCATTTATAGAGCTCAAATGTGTATTAATTATTGTCTTACTTGATTTATAAATTCACTAATGCATACAAATTTACCTATTTACCTTAAACTAGTGATTTGAAATTAATTTGGATGTTACAAAAATAAGTAGGCAGAACACCTACAATGGCACAACCATGAATGGGACATATGAAAAAGAAATATGCCTTACCTGTCATCTGTCTAGCAACATAAAGTATGATTTCCACCAAGGATAATGGATTTATTCTGTTTAAAAAAAAAAAAAAATGAAATTGGGACAAGAGACAATATACAAGAAACTCATATAAAAGCCTTTAACTAGGCTTTCATTGAAAGGGTCGATTTAGCTTCTTTCAATTGTGCATGATCTGTTATCACTATGTTTACAATCACTCAATAAGCCTATTAATAAAAGGAAACCTGGAAGAAGCTGACATATCTTCAAACTGCTCAGGGCCCATATTCACAAAACATCAAGGCTAAAAGGTAGATCCTAGCTTGCTTGATTTAGGAGAAACTCTTATGAGCAAATAATGGGTGCCATGTCACTCCTAATTTTTTGACTCCTCCATATTTGGAGTATTTTGTGCTAAGTAATTGTTTTAGCGTTACAACAAGCTCCCAAGTCTTTGAAAATGTAATGACTTAAGAGTCCACTTGACTACTCCCAAGACGTGGCTGCAGGCAACATTTGAGATGTTGAACGAAACAGAACTTTTACAAAGGTATGGTCTAAATTGCGAGGGAATTATGATTCTAGATTGTGTTAATCAAGGTTGTTGTCACTTCATCAAAAAACAACCCAGAAACACATTTTCAGCTGTTTTTGATTTGGTTTGTAATGTAGCACGTCACACATCTTACAATAAGACATAGTGATTATAGTCTGATAATTAAAAGGCTGTGTATATGCGCTAATCAGCTTTTCGTTCACGAGATGTGGCATGTAAGAGGCTGACAATTAGATGAACAATTGACATGTCAGTATTATTCAGTGAGCTAGCCTACATTGTGATTTTTAAATATTTTTTTGAATATGGTAACTTGATAGAAATACTGTATATATTAGTTTTTTTTAGACAAGTCAGTAAATGTAGCCTAGCTTAGCGCAATGACTCTAAGCCAGTAGTAACAGCTAGCATAGTTCAGTCAAGTGAGGACAAAACCATGGTCCCCCTCGCAGCATTAGGTTGTACTACCCTATCTAGTTTAAAGCAACTGTCAACTTTTTTATATGAACATATTATCAACACATTTCTTCTGGTAGCACATTGTAATGTTTATGGGAAAATGGAAAAAATGGCGGTTCAGATAAGTCCTCTTGAAGTGTCAATATTTAACACTAATTTTGTAAGCCACCGGGTACGATCTCCCGCAAAACTGACAAATTGCTTTATGGCACAAGGAAGTGCGTCACTAAATCAGGAAGAGATGCCCATACTTAGAGTATAGTCGTTGATTGTGCTAGCGATATGCAGCGACTCCGAGCATCCTGCACGTCTTCTTTTCGACGGTTAGGGACTAATTACACCAAGCAAACGGTAGGGGTCACCAACATCACCTCCTATAGATAAACTGCCTCTAGTGACTACAACGTCTCGCTTTTACATTTTCATTTCTGTCACTTTTGATGGGGCTTACATTCATTTTGCCAAGCTGGGCTGCATTTACCTACCTAAATAACACATTTCTGGACGTACAATCATAACATTGATATCGATAATCTCGTCTGATTAAGGATGAACATATCTTATTACCCAATTTTCAGAATGCTCTAGCTTGCATAATTCTTGAGAAAAAAGTATAGTCAAAAGAGTATAGTCAAGCTAGACTGTTGGTACCAAGGTGTTTTTTTTATTCCAACTTACCTATGCTCAAAGTCACTGAGGAAATTGTCATAGAGCTAGTGAAAAAAAAAAGGAAAAAAAAGTAAATATTATCAAAAACATTCCAACACAGAGCTTGACATTCACAGTTACCCAGTTGCCTGGGGCAACCAGTTTTGAGGCTATGGCAACCTATTCTATTTTAAGTGGATGCCCATCTTGTGTCATGGCAATTTTTCACTCCTTCACAGAAAATAATGTACCCTTACAGAGATGGATATGGGCAATGATCAAGTACAATTTTATTAATGAGTACAGAGAGAAAGTTTCTACACAGAGAAATTAGTAGTCAGTTTAGTCTCTGCAAACTGATATGTATTTAATTAATTTTTTCTTTTACAATTTTTGAATAATTTAAAACTTTTAAAATGATTGTAATATTGCAATAAACAATTATTATTACATGTAAAAATAATATTTCCTTAATTAATGGCTCTTTTCATTTGCAAGTTCCATCTCACATGCGCTCTCATGTGTGCACTGCACAGGAAACACCTCCGGTCACTTACCAGCAATTCATTACATTTATTAATTATTATAAAATGTCCAAACAAGTAAAATTATTTAGTTTTTGTCAAATTTACATTAAATGAAAAACATCACTTTGTATTAATACAATACAATAATTCATTATACATATAAAGCAAGTATTAAATATGGCACAGCATTGTCTATTTGAGCAATCAAAACATGATTCATGGCTGCCCAGTTTGCCCACTTCAAAACCTTTGCATTGAGCCCTCACAGCACAACACGAAATTAGAAATACCGCTGTGTAATTACCTGGATAAGGCCATCCCCGGTCTTGAAACAAGGATCTTTCACGAAATCCGTCAGCTTTAATGTCAACTGATGCCACAACCTGCATGAAAAAATAAATTAAATCACTCGTGTCATACATTCACCTGTGCCGTATGCCGTCAGGCCTGTCATTGCACCGAGATTTGGGTGGGGGAAATTGGAAGCTTTTAGTTAGGGTTAAAGTGAACATTAAGCTACTGCTTTTTTATCTTGGCTAAAGTGGCTAAAGTAGCTAGCTTTGCCCTTTGTTAGTGACGCCAAGTATGTAAATAACCTTGGTTTGGTTGTGCCCTGACTTTTTAGGTAGCATGGATATCCACAGAATGCACAGCACTTTCCCCATTTTTGTAATACTTCATTCTTACTTTAGATAGACCAAACTTTTAAATTTCAAAGATATGTCCTCCTGTTTGAGACAAAGGTAAAACATTTGGAATGGCTTTTATTTAGAGTAATGTAGACATTTGTTTTAATATAAGGGTTTAATCCAAACTACCACTTAAATATTTTTATCAATAATAAGCAGTGGCCAAAAATGCATTTGGAACAATAGGAGTGTAATGTAAAAGGTATTGCAGACTAATAAGATGACGTATCAAAATTGCACAAGGGCCATTTGGATAGATTAGAGTCGTTTTGGAGAAGACACTAAAATCCAAGTAACTTTTCTAGCTTTCCTCGATTTGCACCAAATCAGAAGGAAATAATATAGTCAATTTCTGCTGTCTAATCTTCCCAGAAGGTCTCAGTAAATAAAAAAATTTAAATAGCTTTTTCATTTGGCCATGATCACCAGGATGTACCTTTCATGAGATGTCAACATGCACGTGGCCCTTGTAGATTAAACTATAATCAATTTATTTTGGGTATGTAGGGAATTCCCCTTAAATTCAGTCGCCCCTTAGGAAACACCGTTCTGCTACGTTTAAATGATGTACATTGTACTTACTTAAAACGGTTGTCTCTGATGCTTGAGGACGAGCAAGTGTGGCCACACTAAACTTAGTCGAACTGACTTTAAAATCGGAATGTCTAGTTGTCAGACACGATAACAAGGAATAAAACATTTGATTGACTTAGCAATGTCCGTAAAAAACAACAAAAACACAGTATCAACTTCATAAATCAGATGAATCAAATGATAGTGAAGACAGATCTGATCTGTCTTCACTATCCGAGCTGTCTTGTAACCGTTAGCAAACTAGCTGTCAGTTTTTTACTCTAAAAAGTATAACCAAATAAAGCTTAAGCCTGTGTATTTTTTAAAGCACGCCTTTTCCGTTGTGAATGTTAGCTACCGGGTGTGACATGAACAGTATCATTGGCATTGCATTGGTCAGCAATGTGGCTAAGACTGAACCGATGGTGCTACTGTTAGCAGCAAGCTACGTACTTGTACTTACTAGCTTGCATGACTCAGCGCCCGAAAGAACGCGAAATGCTAGCTAACGTTAGGCTGGCAAGCTAGCAGGGTTAGCCAATTTTACAATGACGGTAACTGGTATTTTACTTTTTGTTGTGTAATTCCTCCAGCATGTGCCATTCTGCCGCCATCTCTGGAGTTGAGCTATTGCTCTGCTGCTGCTTGAGGTACCCAGTGACATCTTTCATCGTTGAGACAAGATGTTTTCCCAGCTAATATAAAAGCTTTGTTGCTAAACTGTGTTGGCTTTTCGCAATCTTCTTCTTCGACTGAAACTACCGGTTACAGCAAAGGATGCTGGGGTTAGAATTGACTCTAAAATTTACCGTAAATTAGAAAATAAATAATATCAGAGAATACACATTTGCTGTATATTTGGTTAAATTTGGTTTGTTTAATTTTCAGTCTGGTTAAGTAGCTTTCAAATTATTTCATGTAGATTACCATGTATTTTAAATCTATTCCAGGACACCTCAATCAAATAACGGATTTTGACCGGCTATTGCTTTTTGTGCTTTACGGGGATCTGATCCACCCGTATGATCACGTCAGGGAGAAAGTAGGCCACACACATCGAAAACAAGGGAGAAAGAAGCTGGGTTTAATTGCATTTTCAAATAAAACTTGGCAGGCAATTTAGTTTCGTCTTTGATTATACTCTCAAAATGAAAACACGGTCGTCTTATTTTATGTTATATTCGTGCTTGCATTAGGACCATCTTCAATGACTTCTCTCATGACCTCACTAGCATTCAATTGCAGGAATTGTGTCAATAATCTTATTACAAAAATACTTCTCACAAGTAAGATGATCTATCACAAATTAATTGTTTACTCTGGAGCAAGGCATATTGTACTGGGATTATGTACTAAATTGTTAAGTAAAGTGAGACATGTATTGTTATTAAAATTTTTCTTAGATCAAAAACCACGGGCATTAAGTAGCGCTCAGAATAAAAGTGATGTCCCATATACAAATCAAAACAGCGGAGGGAAACGTAAAGGAGCTAAACAATCCCCTCTCAGGTAGGTCTGACTTTCTAGTACAAATAATTACAACAACCATAAAGAGATTTTCGATTGGCTCATTTCAGCGATATAAGGCACTTTTGCAGAACAGAGAAAATTACTTTGTTCGTTTTAATCAGCATATTAAATTTTTGCCACACTAAAGAACTAGTGGTCCATGGTGGACTTTGATTCGAGGACTGTTCTCTCGTGGCAATGGGAAAAGTTACAAACAACAGACAATTGAAGACATTGCTAAAGGAATCCGGGAGCAACACTACAAGAACATTGTTGTAATGGCTGGGGCTGGGATTAGCACTCCCAGTGGCATCCCAGACTTTAGGTGAGAATATACCAGCATTTATTTAAAAAAAAAAAGTCATACTTGGAAATCCAATCTATCTTTGAGTTGTCTCCGATCAAGCTCTTTCTTTTGCACTCACAGGTCACCAGGCAGTGGTCTTTATGACAATCTTCAGCAGTATGACCTGCCCTATGCTGAAGCCATATTTGAGATAAACTTTTTCCATCATAACCCAAAACCTTTTTTTGCTCTAGCTAAAGAGCTGTATCCAGGAAATTACCGACCTAACCTGACACATTACTTTGTGCAACTTCTACATGAAAACGGTCAGCTTCTGAGGATGTACACACAAAATATTGATGGGTTGGAGAGATGTAAGTTGATTTCCTGTCATTACAAAACACATTGTTTAGTGTAGATAATTACTTTTGCCAATGTTTCTGACACTGGATGTTTGCATTTAGTGGCTGGGATCCCGCCTAAGATGCTAGTTGAGGCACATGGAACTTTTGCTACTGCTACTTGCACTGTTTGTCAAAGTGTTTATGAGGGAGAAGACTTGCGTGTGAGTTGTTCATGTGTTTATCTCTGCACAAGTTAGAAGTATTCTATTTTTAAAATGCTGTTTGTGTCTTGTGTTAGCAATATTACTAGCAGTAATACATTTATTTTTTTTCTGCTTATCTTAACGGGTACAGTAGGACTATCTTTCAAGCATTTTTATAGTATGGATTGTTTTATTAGTTTGTTATTAACCAGACTATGCATCTGTCAAGAGTTTCTACTGTTGTTATTTGTTTTCTTCTCAACAGCCAGCACTGCTGTTTTGTGTGATAGTTTAGCAAGGACAATGTTTAAACTGACCTGCAATTAGCAATACATTTTAGCTTAATTCTTTCTTCAAGTCTAAAATATTTTCTTTCTCTCAAATTTTGAAGCCAGATGTGATGAGGGGAACAGTCCCTAAGTGCCCTACCTGTAAGGGAATTATAAAGCCAGATATAGTCTTCTTTGGTGAGGAGCTTCCAAAGCATTTCTTTAAATACCTCAAAGACTTTCCAAGGGCAGACCTTCTTATTATCATGGGGACTTCTCTTGAGGTGAGGACCTTTGCAGACCCCTCATTAAGTGAAGTGGTGTTCTTATTAGAAATCATAAACATTATGTAAACATCTCAAAGACAAAGCATACGGACGATTAATATACTGGCATTGTGGTTTTTGGTGTAAAAAGAAGAAGATTGTGATGGTCCTGGGGAGCAAACCAATCTTAATAGATGGAAATATTAAAAAAAGTTGTATTGCCCATTTTATTCTCTTGCCCTTCCTGATTGATTCCTCTATTGCGGTTAAATTAAATAAGAGTGTCACCCTCACAGAAGTTAGAGTAATTGCATACATTATCACTTAACTATTAGAAATAGCAATGGAATACAAATGGGTGATTGGTAGATCTACTACTTTATGTCTTAACATCAAGTGTACTGTTCAGCTATTGGTTTGTTAAACCATTATTTACTGCTCTTCCACCTTTTAACTGTAGGTGGAGCCCTTTGCCAGTCTAGCGGGTGCGGTACCCAAGTCTATTCCACGACTCCTGATAAACAGGGACGTGGTTGGGCCTTTTGCCTGGGGCACCCCAAGACCCAATGATGTAGTGCATCAGGGTGACGTGATCAGTGGGGTACGCACTCTTACCGATACCCTTGGCTGGACCCAGAAGCTGGAGGCACTGTTGGCTGATAGTGTGTGAGAAGGTGGGTTATATTGAATTAATTAATTTTCAACCATGTATTAAACATACAGATAAAAAGGCAGGTTTCGTCTTTCTCTCTATTTCTCTTCTCTGCAGGGTAAAAAGTAAAAGGAGGAGAGTTACCTGTTCACATAATTTCAGCACCAAAGGCGTAGACCTCTCTAATATCATGAATTTGGCAAGGACTAAACAATCAAGCTGAATTTACTTGGTAGCAGGTTTCACTTGTAATGGTTTTTAATACTACAAAAACTTACAATGCTTATAAATAGAAACGAGACATCACAATCCACTCAAACTGTAAATAAAATGTGATACACAAAAATATCAATCTTTTAATGACCCATTATGATCTTGACAACTGTAAATACTTTTCAAAAGGGCCTAAACCACCAGGACACGGAGCGGTGCTATCTTGAAGAAAGTTTACAAGGGCACATACCTCCTGTAAATAATAAATGATGCAATATCTAATTTACTTCAATATAGTTCAATAAATTCAGCAGCAGTTCTACTTTTGTCTGCCCCCTCCCCCAGCATTTGACTGAATGGTTATTGAGAATATGGTATGAATTATTGATTGAAGTGAATCACAGCAATATAAAAAGTATCTGCCTATGAAATCCAGCAGAGAGAGCCAGAACACTGACTGTTACATCGATGGCAGGACCATGGCCAATTTAGGACTTTTAACAAAATAATGACAAAAGCACTCACTGACTGGGGCATGCAAATCCCATGAAGACTTTTGTTTTAATCTTTTCTCATATTTTACTTGCTCAACCCCTATTATCTCCGAAAGCCATTGGTTAGAATTGCTGATAATGGACGGCAATCAGAACGCCTTGTTTTTTTTTCTAAGCAAAGGGATTATACTGGTAAGAACTTTTTTAAAGCAACTCAGAATTAATAGACGTTTGTCTACAATTACTGAAGTTGGGCAAAGTTTTCCTCTTTGAGACATTATGGAACTATAAAGATCGTTTCAGTTGATCATCATGCCTCAAAAATGGCAATAGTTATCAACAGTAATTTTGTTGATGAAAGGTGGAATTATTGTGAGCAATTCAAATTTACTGAATAATCAATGAACCTGAAACTGCAGTTTATAAACAAACTTTGAAAGTACTACTTCCATTTTGTGCAGGTAGGTATTTGGTTAATTAATTCACTTGGATAAAGGTATGAAGCTATTGGCCTTGTTGCAGTCCAGCTAAACAAGTTCAGAATAGTACTTATTCATTTGATCAATCTCTGAATCCAAGTGTAATTATGAATAATTAATTAGAAGGTCACAAATGGTAGCAAACATGGTTAAGACATTCAGCTGTTGGTCATGGTATATGTGCTCTTGTTAGTCATGTTGGTTCCAGGATCTCAATAACTGCTGACCTTCTTGGATTTCATGCATTAAAATGTCTATCGTTTATTGAAAATTATGTTAATGAACTAAAAAACATCCCCTGAATGGCTGTTTTCCCACCCAAAACACATTTTTAAGATACACCAGAACTGGCGGAAGGGCCGCAATATATAATTAACCAGTCTTTACAATAGTGGTGTGCAGAAGGGAAACTCTTAAGGGGCAAAACGGTATTGAGAGATGACCTCAGTTTAGAACTGTTCGGAATTACCCAGACATTGAGCGTTTTAGTTCACTTTTAAAATCTATTGAGGAACATTGTGAATTCTTTGGGACATGATTGACGCTCATGATTTTGAAAATATATTGTTTCTTTATTCTTTAGTGGATATACTTCCACTTAAATGTGGATATGGCACTCTCATACATGAACAAACATACATACTGCTTCATAAAGAGTGGCAGAAAAATGGCAAAACAATAAATAAACACAACAAAGTGTAATGATAGAATACAATTGAATCAAGTTGTTTAACATCATGATTACTTAAGATTAAGATGTAGTCATGTTATTGTCATGATAATGCACTAGAAAACTATAATAACCCTAAAATAGACTTGAGTGTGCCAACAAAACCATTTATATCTGTTGTGTAAAATGAAATGCCCTTGTCTTTAAGGATATCCAAAGAAATTAAGATAGTAATACGTTTACGATAACCAATCTAGATCATGCTTAATTTTATAAATGGTTGGCTGCATGGTGTTCTAAATTTAAACAAAACTGAGCAAAATATCTGTTTTTCAAAGTAAAATGTTTATTATATTTTAGGTTTTGGTTAAATTGTTTAGGAACATAATGCCATCCTTCCGCGATAACACCAGACTAACCATGTAATGACAGGGATTTGATTTAAAAAAAAACCTGGCTTTGCATAATAAAAAATAAATAAAAAAAGATTTTCTTTACATCTAAGGAATCTGTAATTGTACTATTATACTGTCTGTACAACTGGTTTTAGAGTGGGATTGCATTCACAAAGTATTAATAAAATCCTATAGGATCCCTAAAAAGAGCATTACTTTGTTGCATGTTAGAGACTAGTTACACATGGCAATCAAACTGCATTGTGATATTATTCAACTCAAATGGTTTTCTCAATATAAAAAACATAGACTAAGTTTGATGTTGCTGACTTTTCTTACATTTTATTCAGGGATGAAAATATTGGAATGTATTGAATCTACTGGCAAGACCCCACAACAACCAGAGGTGTTGTGCCCATTCACACTGAGGGGGCACATGCCCCCTCAATTGTTTGAGACAATGGTTTGAAATCAAATCCGTTTACGCAAAAGGGGCATATTGTAAACGGAGTTGTGACACCATGCCCCCTCAAAAAAATTAGGTGTATGATGCCTCTGACAACAACCATATATCTATCTCCACTAAAAGCCAATTTCATAACTTTTAGTTATTGGAGCAGTTTTAATGCTAAACCGGTCTAAATTACTGGCTTTGGCACAAAATGCATTTTTCTGATGTTACTCTAAATGAAGTTGCAACAATAATACCGTGGCAAAACATTTTGAAACCTACCTGCCTAGGATTTTTCTGAATTGGACAGCCTACTACCTTCTTGTGTTACACTACAGCGCTCTCCAGAAATAATGGCACCCTTCATAAACATTTGTAAAAGGCTTTGAAAATGTTTTGGATTTTAAGCTAACCTCTCACTTAAAGCCACAATAGGCAACTTTTTTGTATTAACCGTATTATCAATACCTTCCTACAATAAAAAAATCGCCATTCAGATCGGTCTTCTTGAAGTCTCAATATTCAATATAGAAGTTGTCTGCTGCCAGGTGCGATTTCCCGCGAAACTGTGACGATTTGCTTTACGGCACAAGTAAAGTAAGAGATGCCCATACTTGGAGTATAGTTGTTGATCATACCGTTGATATGCAGTGACCATGAGCATTCTGCGGTCATCCTTGCGACGGTTGGGGAAAATAATTACAGCAAGCAAACTGAAGAGGCAGCCAAACCATCTCTTATAAGAAACCACCTACAGCTGCTTTAAGTTCACAGGGAAAATTATAGTTTTTATTTTAAAAAGTATTGTTCTCAAAATCATCTTTCTCTTAAATGCTTTCATCCAAAAGTGGACCTAGGTATATTCCCATTACTATCTTCACTGCAGTTTTAAAGAACTCTTAAAAACTAATTTGTGAATTTCTGTTTTTACAACTGCCTAAATATGAATTAGCACAAATGGTCACACTTATCCATCAAATTGGGTAAGATTAGGGAAGCCCAAACGGCTGTTGACTGGCATATCTTCACTAATAAGCAATGGATTCACGGATTTAAAACTGCTGGTATTGTAGAGAAATAGACATGGAATGTATTATATCCATATGTAGAACGAGAGGGTTATCAAATCCCAAACATAACTACCAGGAGTTTGGTAAAAGTCACTTAAAAGGGCCTATTTTGCTAATTTTCAGGTTCATACCTTTATTTAGGAGCTCTACTAGAATAGGTTTATGCATTTTAATGTTCAATAAACAATAAAAAAATTTCCAAACTGCCTGGATCTGCAGCACCTCTATTCACCCTCTGTCTGAAATGATCCGTTTTATCTCCCGTCCCTTTTAGGCCCCCCATCCTGACGAGCCCAGTCTGCTCTGATTGGTCAGCTGGACAAACAATGGTAATTTGCCTTTGAGCTTACCGAAACAGCGTTTTCTCGACATGCCGAAACCACCCGGCCTCCGCTCTGACTGGCTCTGGTTGAGGGCGTGCCAAACATTATTCAAATGCGTGACTTAGTGACAAAGATTACTTAAGGAAGAAAACGCCGGACTACAAACGAGGCGTTTCAGGCAGTTCAGGAGCTGTGTTTTCTGTGAGAGAGAGTAGCTCCCTTTGGCGTGGACTATGGGCTTTGTAACTTTTCAGACCTTTTACATGCACAAAA
>JAVQIZ010064904.1:0-31945 GCA_036023535.2 Galaxias brevipinnis
CCTTGGCAGACAGGGTTTTAACTAGATTTGGAGCTCTCACAAGGTTACGCGTTAGCATGTTCAAATTATACTGTAATGGCCTGGCATTTGCTACAGATTGCGCGGACATACACAGACTCAGAGCAGGAACATATCAACATCAAATAAGAAAGATGCAAGAAGGCAAGGGGAATTTGTATTAAACTGTGTACATTTCACTAAAAAGTGAACAAATTTAGGTGTTCTAAAACTTCTGACCAGTAAATGATTCAGATAAAAAACAATTGTGGAAATTATTAAAAAATACAAATAACAAATAAGCCAAATGTGAAGTTTATTTAAAATAATGTATTCAAACAACATATATAGCTGTTAGGCAGAAACAAACAGATTTTCACCTCTAGCAAAATGATTAAAACGTTCTCATATAATTATTTAATTGCATTAATTGTTGCAAATTACTTGTCAAAATACCCATAATATTGTACAACCATACAAAATAATGAGAGCTTGCCATGCGTAATGCATCTGTAACTTTAGCCCTGACAGTGATACATCCATTAATCTGGAGGTAGGAGGTGTATTTCCTGAGAAATAAGAGAAAAAGGCTTATTAAAAATGTAGAATTTCCAAATACTTGAAAGTCTGTTCTAAATGTAATCTCTGTGCACAGTCCAAATTACAATTTGTTTTATTAAAACTCAAACTATATACTTTTTATAATCTCCAGCCACCAAACTATATTTTTGTTTTATGTACAGGTTATTTCATACATAAATTATCTCAGCAGAAGGCATCTTAATTTTCATTGTTCTATTTATGTCTTCTTCATGTTACGGTTAGTCTTACCCTAAAGCAAGTGGTACTTTCTCTTCTAATAAACTATTCACAGATAATTTAATTTAAAGCTGAAATTAAAGCTTTGAAAGATAAAAATGCTTCAATTGAATGATAGGTTAAACCAGAATCCTCCTTAAATTCAATATTATTTGTATTTTTAATTGCAGTAAAAAAAGATTTTTTTAAAAAGCTGGAGAAATTAACTCAAAGTTTTGAGCTGAATTGAATCAACTCGGCAAAGGCTTCTTGTTTTTTCATTGGCGTTTCCAAATTAAGAAAATATTATACATCAAAAGTAGCCTATTCACAAAATATGCTATTTTACTTAGCAAATTTGATTTTTTTTTTTACATTCTGTTAGGTACTGTGCCTACAGAAGGCAACTTCAGAAAACAAAATTTGTCATTTTTATGGGTTCATACAGATTTGATCAAAGCTAGTTATGTGAGGTAGAAAAGTAAGGGCTTACATCCGGTTAAAGGTTCTATGGGTATTATGAGGTATACAGTGTTGTAACATTTCTTGATTGTCACTACAAAGCGGTTAAAAACATTAACAGTCCCTGAGGATGCCCCAAACATTCAAATGTACTGTGTAGCATGTGGAGTATTGATAAGGTAAGGAAGTACCTTTACTGTTCCAAATAAAATATTCACAAAGAGAAAATCAGTGGATGATCAATAAATACAGTATATGGAGCATTTGATACCAACAGGTGCATAGATGTTTCCCTAATGATAAAAGGTTTGCAGGATCAATCTAAAAAGGCAGCAAAATATCAGGATTGATAAAGGCTCCACACACCCCACCTGTAATTTACATCTGCGCGCACGCACGCACGCACGCACACACACACACAGCTCTATTTGATTGTTAGCCATTTCTCGTGACTATGATTGGCTCTCAGATTAGCTGACACAGCCAACATAAAAACAGAGCAGTATCATCTATATTAGCAAATTGCAGAGAGCAAATGTCAGGAAGTAATGCCCACAGGTATTCTGTGAATAGTTCAATAGTTCATTTACAAGGATAAACTTGTAAATTAAGAGTCTTTCAATAATTTTCAATATCTCTGCAATTGAATCAGACTGTACGGATTGTAAAAACTAAAGCTGTGAATAAGCACTTCGATTTCCAACGAACAAAGTCAACCGCATAGCTGTATTCTACTTAAGAGTAGGGAACCATACATGCGGTTTGTTAAAGTAGAATATATTGATGGTATCCTGAGACAGAATTAGTGACTCCAAAGCGTTTTCTAGTTCAGTGCTAAATAAACTGCCATGTAGGCTTTGGTACGTTTATCCTTACTTTCACTTAAACTAGAAAAGACAATAAATACTTTTAGGAATTTAGATAGCTGTACATTTAGATAAAGTGATACTGTAATTTAAAATATTAGGCCTGCCACTGACGCCTGAGAAAACCATCCTGAAAACTGCATCTCAAAGATCAACAGGTAGAAACAATGCTTGACTAATTCATTTGTGAATCGTATACTCACATAATCATTAGCAAATGTGTGCCTGTTGAACACTGAACCAAAGTATCATTATATACATTTTCCTTTTCAACTGTATATTGTAAATATGAATAACATCCATATAATATGAGGTCCCATGAGGTTCTGTGTTATATGCCCTGAAGAAAAAAACTACTTAAAAGCATTTAAACCAACTTTTTTAGATTAATAGATTATCAATACATTTCTTCTGATTGCACATTGTAAAGTCTATGGGAGAATGAAAAAAATCACAGTTCAGATCAGTCCTCTTGAAAGTCTCAATATTTAACACAAATTTGTCTGCCACTGGGCACGATCTCCCGCAAAACTGTGACGAATTGCTTTATGGCACAAGGAAGTGCGTCACTAAATCAAGAAGAGATGCCCACACTTGTAGTATTGTCACTGATCCTGCTAGCAATATGTAGTGACCACAAGCATTCTGTATGGCTTCCTTGCGACAGTTAGGGAAAATAATTACACTAAGCAAATGGTAGGGGTCACCATAACAATATCCTATAGATATACTGCCTCTAGTATCTTTAAGAATTAAAACATTAAAAAAAATAACTTTATAGATTACTAAATATATATACGGATGGTGAGCCATTACATTAATAATGATAATAATGACTAGAATTGAAAACAAAGATTGAACAATCTTACTGGAAAATGTGTTTTTCCTTCATGCCACTATAGGCAACCTTTTTGAATTAACGTATTATCACTACCTTTCTACGGTTTGCACATTGCAATGTCTATGAAAAAATAAAAAACTGCAACCGGTTACGATCCCCCGCCAAACTGACGAATTGCTTTATGGCACAAGGAAGTGCGTCACTAAATCAGGAAGAGAATATCATACTTGGAGGATAGCCGTTGATCGTGCCAGTGACAACAAGCATTCTGCATGTCTTCTTTGCGTTGGTTAGGTAAAATAATTACCATAAGCAAACGGTAAGGGTTACCAAAACCAGAAACTACCTACAGCCGCTTTAAGGAGAAGCTGCATTGTCAGTCAGTAGCTGTATTTATATGTAAACAGTGCATTACCCCTCCTATTTATCATGTCTCTCGTTCTCAGATAATGTGTACATTAATGAAGAAATAAATTATTCACATGTTAAGCATTAACTATTATTATATACTGGCTCCTTTGGGATTTTCCTTGACTCATTTTGGTCCCAAAAACAAAAAAGATCTGAGATAACGAGACAACCTGAGATAGTATACTTAAAGTGGTCTGCATTTTCAGTTTGTAGCTCATTCATGTTTGCTATTTTTGGCATAGGCAAAGTAGAAAATAAGGTTGTTGATAAAATAAAAAAGGGAAGGGTCCGTGATTGTTAAGACAATGTGTTGATTGAAGATGAGGTAGGTGTGTGTTGGAACTGCTGGGACCCACTGCGCCCACTGGGGACTTTGTTGTTACAGGATAATCCAGAGGGATGTGACGAAGCAGACCCCGCCTCCTGAGCAAAAAGCACACCTGGAAAAGCACACACCAAAAAAAAATTGCTCAATCCCAAATTTACAGTAGCGTTCATTGTTTAACATTGATATGCATTCAATTAATTATGTATTTGTTGTGTTCTATTATTTTTTTATTTACTCACAACCGCTTGTCTTGCTCGCTCCCTAGCTGTTCTTTACAATGCTTTTCTAGTTTTCAGTCTTCTTTAATTTATGCTTCTTATTATCCTCTATCGTTTATTTTCTCTTCTTTTGTTTTAATTATTTTACCTCACTTTTAGCCAATTTTTTGTTTGTTTGGACTTTGAGCATGATGCCTAAATGCAAGGACTGCCACACACCGTTGCAGACGATTTCTTTGCATCTTTCCAGGTTTCAAGCAAAGAAGAACTTCATGATACTCAACCTATTACAATGTCGCCTATCCACTATGTCTGCAAGTTTTCAAAGAACATTTGAAAAGATTCTTCCCGTGTTCTAGTAACTGTTTACAGGCCACCAAAATACGGTTCCACCTTTGAAAACTTTACTGGACTATTATCAAATAATTCCACACATTGTGATTGTATAGTTATAGCTGGTAATTTTAATATTCATATTGATAACTGTGATGACAAAGGGGCAAGATAACTATTAAATATTTACTAAATCTGACACCTTTGAACTGTCTCAGCATGGGAAAGGGCCTATCCATAACAGGGGGCATATTTTAGACTTGGTTACCATGAAAGGTCCACGTTTTGTCGGAATACTCCTACAAGCTTCTTTAAAAAGGTTTGAGTGCCTGGTGTCAGATTTACAGCAAATAGTTAACTGCTCTCTCCAATCTGGCAACTTTCCAAAGTCCCTGAAAACTGCAGTAAACTTCTACTAAAAACATGGAGCCTTCATGCTTCAATAATTAGCAACTACAGACCTTTTTCAGAACTGCCCTTTATATGTAAAATCATGGAGAAAGTTTTTTTTACAAAAACTAAATTATTTCTTAGTCATCACTAGCTGCTATGACACCTTCGAATCAGGATTTCGACCACTTCATATCTCTGAAACTGAAATTGAAATTACATCCGTCTAAACACTGACTGGCAAGATTTCCATGTTATTGGACCTTAGCGCTGCTTTTGATACTGTTGACCATAAAATACTTCTAGAAAGTTTGGAAAAGGTGGTTGGACTGGTTTAAGTTGAATCTAGAAAACGACTGTGTCCATTGGCAGCTACGTGTCTAAGCTAACTAATATGACATGCGGAGTCACCCCAGGGGTACATTTTGGGGCCTTCTCTATTCAATCTTTACATGCTCCCGCTAAGTCAAATTATATACTATCAATGTCGCATACCACAGTTATGCAGATGACACGTAGCTTTTTCACCAAATGACCACTGGGCTTTAGAATTACTGTGTCAGGGCAATGAGGAATTCAAAGACTGAATGTGCCATAATTTCCTTCAGCAAAGGAAAATAACTGTACTAATTATCTTTGGTGCAAAAGAGGATTGGCTAAAAGTTAGCACATACCAGGGGTCAATTTCTCTGAAAACTGCACATACCAGGGGTCAATTTCTCTGAAAACTACGGACCAAGCTAGAATTCTTTATGTCATCATTGACCTAGGGTTGGGCGATATGTTAAAATTTTCAAATCGTCCACCGCCTGCCAACAACCAGCGATTCCATTCGCGCAGGTATGTGTGCAGCCTGCGAAGGGGCGGGGTATTCACCACTCCCGTATGTTGTTTTAGCGAATGTAATCATGGAAGAGCTTGTTGCGAAAAATATTATAAAATCCCATAATTGGGACTATTTTGGTTTTAAACCGGATGCAACCGGCATGCTTCCTCAATGAAGCAATTTGCCGTCCCCTTTTCATTTAGTCACTGATGCCCTGTATTCCCTTAATAATTTGGGTCAAAAATACATTATGGACATGCTAATACAGTGTGAACTGGCTGCTAACTGTCCCCAGAGTTCATTAAATGGTGAAGCGTTTAGCTACTGTGCAACAAATAGCTGGAACCAACTTTCGGAAAGTCTGAGACTTCTTCCTAGCTTGACTACTTTTTAATCCAGTTTTAAAATGTATAAACTGTATGTTCTCTATTGTGTTTGGCTGAATGGATCCTTCTTAGCAATTGAATTACTCTTAATTACAATTGTTTTTATTTATTTTCATGGTCTTCAGTTCTTTCTGCTTGCCCTGTGTAAAGCATATTGCAATGCCTTCATGTATGAAATGTGCTATACAAATGCATTTGATTTGATTTGAACATAATTAACATGCAATGACGCTACACGTGAAATCAAGCACAGTTGTAATACGTGTAGTAACAGGATACATTAAGGCTCAGCTGCACTGTGACCCTTGTCATGTCACACAAAAGGAGACTCACCAGTGTAAACCACTCCATTTAGCTCCACGGACATGCTGATGCTGCTTGTGCCATTGGTGGAGAGGTTGAGAGCCGAATCCTGCCTGCTATCTGCAGAAACCACAAATAATATGTTAAATTATAAATTATATATAATTAATTATGATTTAATACACTGTAACCAAGTAAACTATTCTATATAAGTGAGATCATTCTATTAAGGACTAATTCGCTTAATTAGAATTAGTATAACATATGACAAAATTTGAACTGCTAAAATAAAAAAAGGTGTCTTTCAAAAATCTTTCAACTCAGTCTTTCTTGTAATGGGAAATTCTCATAAATGTGCAGTTGTATGGTAGTATGGAAAACTGTCTAAAATATAAAAATATTTTCAAAATTAATGCAGATGTTTATTAAAGTGAAATGCATGAATAAAGAAAGCTTAAGGTTTGGATAATTAATTAAAAGATTGCATATAATATTTTTGGTATAACCTAAACTATATTTTAGCACACAGCAGTGAGAAGCATTGAGGTTGCATTGAGTGTAACTTTTTGTGATTTATCATTTTGACACAGAAACAGCAAGGTGGAATGTACTCAATGGAGAACAAAGCTGTGTTCTGTGGAGGTTGGATGTCGTGGATTTGTGTCAATATCAACAACCAAACTACTAGGAAATAGGGATCTGCGGCAATGAATTGTGCCAGACCATTAAAGCTGTGTCAGATATAGCAGAAAGAAGTAGCCAGTGGCTGGCTGTGGCTAAAAAGGAAGGATTCAATATGGGTGACAAAGTAAAGAACATCATATCAGAAAACCAAAGACAGGATTTTTTTTCATCTCATGACAAAGGTATAAAGTAAAGCTTTCCTGCTGAGCGTGAATTTACCAAGCATGTAAAAAAAGTAGTAGTAGTAGTAGTAGTAGTAGTTATTGTTCTACACACCAGTTAGCCTTACAGTGAATTTTCAAACTAAGTGGCTACCACACGTGGTGAAGCAAATCTACATATTAGGAAGCCCCAAACCAGCTTCATGTTGACCTTGGTTGTTGATGTGGATGTTCATGGGCATCTGGGCGGTCATAGCCAACAGGTTGTGCTGCAGGGCCCTTTGCAGGAGTCTCTTGTGCTCCTCGGCTGGCAGGGCCATCTTTTTCTCTGGTGGCTCGCCCGCTTCAAGCTTTTCCCTCAGCTGTTCCAGAGCTGCTACCTGGGCCACCATGGCTGCCTGAGCTGCTGCCTGCACGGCGGCCACTGATGGGCCCGCCATGGGCCCGGGCATGCGACCCACTCCAAAACCTGGCAGGGGCTCCCTTCTTCCCCCTCCCTCCTCTTCTAGAGACATACCATTCAGGAAAATAGCAAGGTTTAAAATAGAAAAATTTATGTAAACCCATGCTTATATTTCGGATCATTAATACAAAGGTCCAGATTTAGGTCAACTCAAACTCAAGAGTGAGGGACTTTAAAAATGCGTACAGTGTTTGAATAATGTTTAATCAAACAAAGTAAAATATTTATTTATCATATAATTTAAAAAAAACAGCTTTGAGGTTTTGGAAACTGAAGGGAGTTTAACTGAAGAAAAAAAACCTAAATGAACGCTTTAACACATTCTTCATTAGTTTATACATATTTAATAATGCTCTGTAGACCTAAATTGCCAACCATGGATTTGAGGTCGGTGATTGTTGTCATACACAACACCTGCAAGTCTTGGTATTACCTTTTTTGATGTTTTGGATGGGAGTAAGCGGGGATCCATTTGTGCCCACAGACATGCCCATATTTTGTATGGAGAGCTTTGGCGAAGAGAGCATGGTGGGGGTCCCGTTGGGTGAATAGGTGAACAAGGAACTCCCAAAGCTCTGTCGCCGCCCCTCCCGCCTGTTGCTGTCAATTGCTGCCTGAAGTTCATTGGGCTTGCTCAGGCTCCTCTTGTCACATTCATATGGGTACAGGTACTTCATGTATCTGAAAGTGGAGCATATTTGGAGTTGGCAATTACTGTGTCCCATTCACATTGTTGCACAATAAACAGTCAAAATATCTAAGCATAAAATGCATCCCTTAATTTGCAAAACTTGAAATTATGTGTAAAGATGTGATCACGCCAATCAAACCAAAGGAACAGAACATTTTCCATGTTCTGTTTATTCTATGAGTGACAAGCTAATAAACCTTTGTGTTTGACTTGAATCAAATCATCCCTCAGTCAGAAATGTCAGAAGGCGCCAACGCTGTCAATCTCCAAGGTCAGTTCTAAGGAGAATATCGTATATTGTTCACTAACTGTGTCCTAAGGGTAAAAGCAGCACTGGTGATTGAAGTAGGAAGGTTGAGTCCTTTGGTGATCTCCCTCCACAGCTTCTTGTTGATGACCTCCACCAGGCCTCCTTTCTCTGTCACCAGCTGGTAAAGCATGTACAGGTCCAACACCTGCTTAGCCATGATAGGGATGCGATTCACAGGCGTTCCTAGAGGTGATACAGGGAAAATAATGCAAGATCTTGCTGTATTGTCAAACAATGCCTGATTCAAATATTTCAGCTTAAAATCTTGGTATCAAACGATCATTCAATATTTACCAACCAAACCATCCTTAAGGAATTGTGTTTGCTACAATAACTGAGATAGGAGTACCCTTTTTGAATTTAGCTATTTGTGATTAATATTCCCACGTAAATTTAATCAGAGTGGATCATAATAAAAGATGTCTGCTTAATAACTAAATTAATGTTGGCAAGCTCTTGACTCAAGCTCTTGAATTACCCAAGTGATACCCTAGAGGGCGATCACAGATATCTGAGCTGGGTAGACGGCGCGAACAGACACACAGTACTGCATTAAAAACAAGGCGCAGCCGCTGTAATAAGACTAGCATGATGGCCTAGTCTCCCTTGACTTGGGTAATTAAATGGTGCGAAACTACATGGTCAGGTAGTGTAAAATGGCTGAAAAATCGGACAATAATTCTAAGAAAATTTATGAACAATTAATCCATTCCCAAGCCAATGTCCCTTATTGTTTAGCTGGCAACATGGAGGCAGTTGGCCCACCATATAGCCATCATCTCCCAAATGGAATTAAGATTCACCATGCTAAATGAAGCTGATAATGTCTAGACGAAAGCTAACAATACAACTTAAAAAAACAACAACATTTACTTGAGAGAGAGAGCAGATAGAGCTAGAGAGTAGGGCTGCACACTATATATATATATATTTTTTATTGTTATTGTGATATCAACTTGTGTGATAAACACAACACATAATGCTACAATATTTTATTTGGCTCTAGATTTAACAAATGTAATTCTTCTTAAATGACATGATGTGATTAAGAGTAGACAAGAAGTTTGAAGAGTGCAAATGAGATAGGGGCGGGGGGCAGGGGGAGGCATAGTAGGAAAAGGAGCTGGGAGAAAGTAGGAGGGGAAACTGCACTTTAAAAGTAATTATAATTCACATATTTTTATTGGTGCATTATTTTTAAGGAACATGTTCAATTTGTTCAAAGGATATTGGTTTCCTTAAAAAAAATTTAATACGCAATGCTGTTTTTGAGAAGTATACTTAAAGCAGCAGAAAGGCAGAACTGTGTACACTTGAATTTTAATTTAATTTATCTCAAGTAATATCGTTAAAGCAATATTCAATAACGTTATCGCATATCGCACATTTTCCTCATATCGTGCAGCCCTACTAGAGAGCACACAGAGAGATATTTAACCACACAGCCAGAAAAAATCCTACAACAAAAGGTAACAAATGCATTTATATGACCCTGGTAAGAAATAAAGGCACAAATTTGTGAAAAATCCAATGGATACGGCATGATGCTAGGACTGGGAGCAACATAACCCTAACCCCCCCCCCCCTCCATTAATAACACAGTAACGTACCTCGCTTTTGCATGAAGCTAAAGAGTTCGTCTAAAAACTCCTTTCTCTTCGGGTCCCCGCCCAGTTCGTACAGCTGCAGGGAGGACAAAGGGAGATCAGCAAAGTAGGACTGAATGGGTTACAGCTAGACAGATTACTTGTGAGGTTGCGTGCTATTGCCTGCTCTGGTTTGGTCAACATGAGTGGTTTTGTGCTTTACAAATACATTTGACTTGACTGAACTATTATTTTCCCCAAAATGGTAAGGAGACAGATAGAGAACATGAAAGAAAAAAAGAAGGGAATAATTAATGGGAAAAAGAGAGGAGGGGGAGAAGGCTGCCTGACAAATACCTGATGTGGTCCAACTTCGAGCAGGTCCAGAGCTGAGAAGTTAGGAAGTTAACAGTAAGAAAATGTAGGGCTACATATTCAAAGGGGTTACAGTGAGGCTGGTCACATATTTTATGTCACTCCTTTAAAACTTTATTTCATGACAGTTTGATTCACAATTAGTTATATTTACGGATGACCAGGGTGTTGCAATCAAATACAGCACACAAAGTAGCATTACTTTAATGCTGTGCCCTACACATTTGTTAAAATACATTATGCAACTTTACACATCATTGAAATGTCTTGACTCAGAACATTTAGCTAAACTGCATTCTCGCCCCAGGACGCTATCCAGGTTTCTTGCTGTAACCACAAACAGACCCTTCTCTTTGGTGCATTTAGCGTTCATTAGCGACACCAAACTGCCTTAAGATCTTATTATCAGAGCGATAATGGGGGTGGGGTGGGGAGAGATGGGGTAAGGACCCAGGATGACTGGGTCGGGGGGAGGGGAGCTAATGTAGGGGCTGGAGGCTAGTCTTAATTACAGGATGCTGGTGCTTAGAGGAATGCCACATCATAAATCTCGGAAATGGCTCCCCTTCAGTCTTCCCCTCTCTTTTTCTCACAGACATACACAAACACACTGTTTTATGGATATCCTCCACCTTTCTGCACTTCTAATTGACTAAGTAGCCACCAAGGCCAACTTCAGATCACCTAAACGACGCTCAGCCTTATGTAGTTGACCAGCCACCAGATTGATCATGACATAAAACAGAATTCATTGAACATGAGATTTCTTATGGCTACAGCTTTGTGTAAACAAGAGAGGACCTCAAAGAACCTAGCATGTATGACAAACAGTACTTTATGGCGTTGTGACATTTACCCCATCTATACATTTGTGTAGAACAGAGAATGTCCATTGTAGAAACATGTCAAGGGGAGTTAATGGAAATATAAATGAAAGACAGGCTAAGCTAGTTCTATGGTGTGGGACAGTATACAATATTAAAAACATGCTTTGAGAGCCACCGGACACTCATTTTCACATCAGTTAGGTACCAATGCCTATCACTTTAATTACATGCGGTACTGTTAACTAGGCAACCAATCAGATAATGAAAATACCTCAGTCAGGTCTGGAGACGAGCATCTGTGTGACTAATGAGGAATGAGACAATCTGTTTATCTGAATTAGGCGTGAACAAGGCTGTACATTTTCACATCACGAGTAAATTAAATCTAAAGTGCACAGTATGTACATGCTCCGATATAGGGAACATCCCCCCCCCCACCCTCCCACCCCCAACTGTTTTCAGCAAAAAGAGGTACTTCAATGAGACAAAAGCACAAAGTTGTGTTTGCCGCATTCTTTGACTACTCTATTTAGTACCCACAAGTTTCAGTCAGTCGGAGTGTTTCCTGTCAACCCAGCTTTTCTCTGATCTACACAGAATATTACAATCTGAATAGAGCAAACAAATACACAGAGAGGCTACTTCCACTCTTTTCCTCTGATCTAATTATGTTCACGACTTTTGACTGACTTTAGTCTGTACCTAGTCAGTTGTCAGTGATTGGCTCATCTGACAACTGTACTGAGCTATGCCCACTTTTCCTGTATAGGTCAAGTAAAAATCCAGTGAAAAAGACAATGAAACAGTGAACAGTCAGACAAGCTACATTTTTTACTGGCCTACAAATAAACACTAGTGGCATGCATTTCGGATGCAAATCCTCCTGCAACAACTGTCATGTGAACCTAATCTCCACACAGACATCAGACACTCCCAAATGCTGGCTTGTCCGCTGAGACATTCACTTTGAAATGCTTTGCCAACCTTTTACACCTGCCAATCCCCGTTGGCCCTGCCAGCATGTGGATACACACCTACACAATGGTAAGTGTAAATGTGTAGTGCTTGCATGCTAGCCCACCAAAGTTGTTCCATTGAGACCTGCTGAAAGCAGACATCAAGAAACAATCCGGATCACTCTCTCTCTCCAATTAAATCGGTACAAGCTTAAGTACAAAAGCAAAAACATTCTCTCTTACATGCAAAAACCTTTGCAGTTGCATGCAAAAAGAGAGAAAAAAAAGAGTTCCTGCTTTCAAACACAGAGAAATTCAGTGGAAGGTGGGGGTGGGGGGGGGCAAGGTTGGGAGGGGAAAGAACATGCGACTTATCTATAATAACGAGGAGGGGTCTAGATATGCTTGGTGAGCATGGACACATGATCGGCCTTATTCTCACACTGTATTGTTCCTCTTTATATTGCCCAATACATATCCACACTAATGCACAAAGTTGCACACTATAAGTAAAGTTCCTCTTTACTACAAATAACGTGTCCTGTCAAATTTCTAGTTAGCATGACTAATTGTCCCTCCTTAAAGCCACTATAGGCAACTTTTTTTTTTATTAACGTATTATCAATACCTTTTTACGGTTTGCACATTGTAATGTCTATGGGAGGACGAAAAAAAAGTCACCGTTCAGATCAGGCCTCTTCATTCAAAATAAAATGCTGTCTGCCATCAGGCGTGATCTCCCGCAAAACTTTGACGATTTGGGCCCAATCCTAACTGCCTATTTTACACCCCTTGGCCTTAACCCTTAGCCCTAACCCTTCATTTTGAGTGTTCATGCATAGGGCTAGTCTACCCAATTCCCTAGTCATCGAGGGCTAAGGGTTAGGGGAAGGGCCAAGTAGCCCTTGAAACAGAGATTTTCCAATGGCACGCTTGAAAACGAGGGTAATAAGAAATCTCCCAAAAAGCCGTGCAAATCACTGGCAAGATGGAGCCATACTTCACTGGTAAAAAAAGAAAACCACAAATGTAAGTATTTTCTTTGCTAATAAAGAGTAAACAATTACGATAACCCTTGTATCTTCTTAGTTTAGTATCATTTCAATTTTTATAGACCTTTTCTTTATAACAAGCATAACATAAAGATCGCTAGTTTGCTACTGTTTCTAGCTAGTTAGCTAACGTTTCAACACAGGCTGATTTGTTCATATTTTCATGTTGTACTTCCCCACTATGATGGCATATCGATATGAAATATGCACGAAATTAAGCTTAAAATTAACCAGAATCAGCGAAGTTGCTGTGCTTGTTTCTGCTCCTCTAACGTCAATGCAGAGTGGCAGGGTACCGATTGCTAGCTTACACAGTACAGAGCACTGCTTTTGATCATGCTGAAGTGGCCTGGTTATGTTATGAAGCAGTGTTGTTCTTTATTTGAAAACTTGTTTGATCGATTGATAGCATGAAAAATAAGTTTTGAAATTGTGAGCTTTCATGCTTTTCTACCTCCATCAGATAAATGGCAAATGTCATAATAATACCGATAATACCGTTAATGCAATAGAAGGGAGGTAAAGCTAGAAAAAAAACCTGAACACATACCATTTTCAGTATGATTCAACTGTCCTCCATGCAATAAAATAAACATACATGTTATTTTGATAATCTCGGCTTGTCACCATTATGGTTTACAGTTATCCCAAGCAATAGCATTGTTTTGTTTTAAATCTGATCAATCTGAACAAACAGCCTGGCATTTTTTTGATTATTGATCTTTTGATATGAAAATGGACACATCCTTGTTTCACAGAAATTAAGTTAACATAGTTACACGTAACACATGGCCATATCATCCAGTTCTGGCATATAATTAAACACTTAATTTCATGTTGGCTTGGTTGTGTTATGTGCACTTTTTTACCCTTGCATCACATAAGTGCCTGTTTGTGTGATGGCTGATTTGTTTATGTTGTGATTACACTATTCAGATGTCAGTAACGTCAGAAGCACGTTTTATTTGTATACTTTGTTTTTATGACATTTTGATACATTTAACATAAACCGCACAATACCTTTATACCTGAATCAACATGACAATGTTGTTAGGTGATAAGAGTGTAACAGTGAAAATGAAGCTGAATGATGCCAATGTGGACTAATAAAGTACAATATTTTTTTTGTCAAATCGTGAGCATGAATAACTGATTCTTATGTTAAGGATAATAACTGAAGCACCCTGGATGTGTCCATTAATGGGCTCTTCGTAGTGTGATTAGACAGATTGGTGAGTCCAAACAGGGAAAGCTACCATCACCCAGAACTAGTCGGATGCAACCTGTGGACGTTTTCTGTCTCGCCCTGTAAAAAAAATAAAACACATGTTGATAGTCACACACAATGTATGTGTATGGTATTCTGTACTTGCATAAAGATCATCCCACAAATTGATAAAGTAAACGGTCGTTAACTTGTCATTACGTGTGTTTCACAAACGGGTTGACCCAACATTAACGTTAGTTATCAAGTCACTATACTTGCTAGTTATCATGTGTATACATAGGCTAACTACAACACGACTTGTTTGCAGTTTATCATACAAACCTCAAACTGATCCACCAGCATTCCCAAGCGTGAAGCTAGCCACCTCCTTTTTCATTTTTTTCCCCTGATGGACTGCTGACAACAAAAAAGGATGCCCACGCAGGAAGATGGTATTGTGAGATTTGAAATGTCCGGCAACAAACTGGTTTTTTTATTTATTTTTTTATTTTGTCAAATCAATGCCTTTCACAACTACTGATGCGTATGAGGATCATTAAGGGTTGCCTCAATTCGTAGAGCCAGATTTCAACCCTTAGCCCTTGTGATTCCGTTTCGAAGGGCAAGTTGAAAAGCAAAACGAAGGGCTAGGGCCAAGGGGTGTCAAATAGGCAATTGGGATTGGGCCTTGCTTTACAGCACAAGGAAGTGAGTCACTAAATTAGGAAGACATGCACATACTTGAAGTATAGTCGTTGATCATGTTAGCGATATGCAGTGCCCACAAGCATTCTGCATGTCTTATTTGCAACGGTT
Source organism: Galaxias brevipinnis (assembly GCA_036023535.2). Classification (NCBI taxonomy): domain Eukaryota; kingdom Metazoa; phylum Chordata; class Actinopteri; order Galaxiiformes; family Galaxiidae; genus Galaxias; species Galaxias brevipinnis. The sequence goes on from JAVQIZ010064904.1 coordinate 15,288, forward strand.
AGGGAAAATAATTACTGCAAGTCCAAGCGTAAAGGCAGCCAAAACCACCTCTTATAAGAAACTACCTACAGCTGCTTTAACTAACCTTATAGCTCAACAACTAGCCAAGCTGTGCAAAGAAATGTACAACTGGTATGTTTAGTAAAACTACTTGTTGTCAGGGAACAGACAAAAACACAGTTGAACACAAACAGCATATGTTAGAGGGCATATAAGAGAGTCACGAGTCAAACATAGAATTCTATAGGTTAACTTTTAGGATTAACATACGTTACAGGTTTGTATGTACGAAGTTGTAACAATGTTGAATTACTTAAATCACCTTTTGTTTAAACTGTGTTTGCTCAGTCATCTCTATAGTAAAGTGATTTAACATCATCCTCTGTTGACATGGATAGAGTGAAAATCAGTAGACAGGACATGACATTTAAATAGAATGAGCACTATTTGACACTACATGTATTTAATTTGCTCTCAAGAGCAGCTGCTGGTGTAGCTCAGACATATATAAGATTCAGAAATAGCTGTACGCTTGCTAAGCATGTACGCGTTGAGAATTCAAGTCATGTATTGGTGAGTAAGGGGGTTGATGCCAGGGGGCCTTTTCAGACTGTACTGTTAATGAATTGTATCACATTTATGAATACCAAAAAGGGGCGAGGTGAAACTGAACCAGCTAGTTTCACAGGACAGGAGTGGGCGTAGCAATGATTTCTTTTAACGGAATGGAACATGGCTAAGGAACAAAAAAACGAAAACAATGAATTGTGCTAACAATCTGATCCCTTTTGAATCAATCCTTTATAAAACACAACCACCCTCAAATGGAAGCTGTTCTGAGCCATTTAACTTTGAAAGCCTGGAAATGCCAGAACCAGATTGCAATCTAATGCGCGTATGTGACAAACTCTGAAAGCATTTATTCATCTCCAGAACAGATGATGTGATAATCATATCTTTAGTGGCAGGACAGACAGAGACACAGATAGAGGACTGCCAGAGTTCAAGCCCCAGTCACACACATTGAAACAACATAAAGACCTATACAACTATCAGCTTATGTGTGGAAAAAGCAAAAGTCAAACAGACAACCATGTCTGGTCTGGTGACTTAGGGCCAAACTTCACAGTGCTGTTGACCATGTATGTGTAGCAGAGCCCCAAAAGGTCTGACCCTTACAGTTTTTACCAGAATGAATAAGAGGCTGTCCAATGAGCTTAATGGTAAATGGCTGTCCTTCAAGCATCATCTAGAAAATAATCCCTCCATCCACGTGGCTGTTCGAAGATTGAGATCTAGCAGTATGCCTCTTGGACATTGACAAGAGCAACAGAGCTTACAATCACTCATTTTACAAGAGACCAAATGTTTCCAATCTGGGTTTTTATACGATTTCACATTGAGGTGTTGTCATCCAGAGCAAATTAGTGTAATCTTATGTCTGTCCCTTTATCGCAGCACAGGTCCACACAGTCTTTCATAAACTAAGAATATGGGGGTGGCAGCAAAGAAAAGACCATAGCAACAGCACTTAAGGTGAATTTCAGACATCCCGAGAAAAACAGTTGTAGAAAATATCCTGACCTTTTTTCAGAGCATTATTTGTGTGTGTGTGTGTGTGTGTGTGTACATGCAGGTGTTTGGGATGGAGGCAACAATCCAGCTATACACGTTAATCCATTCCGAGGAGATCTATGGCTACTTAGGTCCAAATCACAACTACATATTACAACCTTGCAGAGCACCTACCATGAAAAGGTTGCCTTGAAATATATAAACAAAGCCATATAACGAGAAAGGAAAAGGAGCTGGCCTCAGTCTCTACGCAATCTCTGTTTACATTCCTGCTCCTAACCTCCTTTCCTTGTTATATTGAGTGCCTATTTCCAGTAGCTCCTTGGCTCTACAATTCTGAAACTGAAATCACAGCTCAACACTGCATACCTCATGCTGGACTTCATCCATCTTGCGTGCTGCCAAAAGCCAACACTTACAACATGTTCTTCTTGGCTCCGGATCAAATGCTAACCCCTCTGCTCTTTTTCCAGGCCTCGCCCTCTTTCACACAATCTTTCCCCCTCGCTCTATGTTTCTCCTGAGCCTTACAGGGAGGGTTTCATGTGTCTTCCCATGCCAGTTTTTATTTAGCATTTAGTCTTTAGTTTTCTTAATATGCCAAGTTCCACTAATCCTGTATCGTCTTATATATATATATATATATATATATATATATATATATATAAATATATAAACAAAGCCCCCAACACACCCCGAAGTTCCAAAGTGCACATGAAATCTACATTAAGTGAATAAGCCAGACTCTCAGTGTCAGCGGTAAAAAAAGATGCATTTTTGCTTTATTTGACAGGACAGTAGGTAAACAAGAAAAGGTGGGAAAGAGAGAAGGGGAGAGATGCGGCGAAAGGCCAGAGCTAGAATCAAACCAAGGCCAGGACTACCCTTTGTGGTGTGCACCTTAGCTCGATGAGCCACCAAGACTAGCTTTTGTGGTGTGCCCCTTAGCCGGATGAGCCACCAGGACTAGCCTTTGTGGTGTGCGCCTCAGCACGATGAGCCACCAGGACTAGCCTTTGTGGTGTTCGCCTTAGCCGGATGAGCCACCAGGACTAGCCTTTGTGGTGTGCGCCTCAGCCCGATGAGCCACCAGGACTAGCCTTTGTGGTGTGCGCCTTAGCCGGATGAGCCACCAGGACAAGCCTTTGTGATTTTCACTCTTTGCAATAGGCAACGAGAAACACATTGTACAAAGCCAAAGTAATAGGCAACCACAAACGCAAATCAACGACCAACTCAATGTATAAAGCCGACCCAAAAGCCAAGGACAAAGCCAGGTGCATAATTTTGGCATTAATGGAACACCATAACTAACAACAGCGATGTAAACATATTGCTGGTGGAAGGCTGTGTGTAACTACCAGCATTGTCAATACAAATGACAATGCAATGGGCAACAAGAAACTCATTGTACAAAGCCAAAGCAATAGGCAACGACAAACGCATTGCACAAAGCCAACGCAATAGGCAACAATGCATTGTACAAGCCAACGCAATAGGCAACTACAAACGCAATGTTTAAAGCCAACGCAAAAGCCGACGCAATAGCCAGCGACAAACGCAAAGCCAGTTGCATATTTTTGGCATTAAATGGAACCTTATAACGGCAAGCTCCCGAATCCAAATTGTGGCCAATGCAATCTCGGAGTTCTCTCCAACTCTGAAACGCTTCACCGATATTTACACATTCTATTGCGTTTATTGTCAGACTGTCTTTTAGACTCTCTTTTTGAAAAGTCCGTCTTCCTTTTTTTTTGTTGCTTTTTAGTGTAGGCAGTTGTTGCCAATGCTGGAAAAGCAACCTTTTTAGCAAGATTGTTAGCCATTGAATCACACTGTCACTGTCTGAAGGGACGTGAACGCGCGTATGCATTTGTAGAACAGCCGATAGGAACGAAATGACCTGTGATTGGCCAAAGTGTACCCTCATGGGCTGGATTTTCTTAAGCCTGTAAACAGAGCCAAGAGGAGGGCAGGAGTAGAGGTTCTCTCAGACCACTTGAATTAGAATATGCTGCATGGTTAATATGGAATTTTTGCCCAATGATGCCAAAAATAAACTGCCTACCCCATGTTTAAGTCAACAGAAATTCTGTGCCACCCTCAGACCAAGTCACAATTTGGCCATTTTAATGCACAAATCGGTATGAATGTAACAGTACAACAGTGACTATAATTGAAAGCATTGTGTTCTGCTGTCTGACAACCCTTGACAAAAGATTTGTTTTTGTGGAGGGGCAAAGGGAAATGTTGCGTAAGGACTTCATGTTATGTTGACTAGGATGGCATTAAAATGAAAGGCAGCAATAACTAAGTAGACAGGGTAGAAATGTTAGCTGTTTATGATGCATAGGGTTTTACGTATCCAAAATGCCCGTCCACTGTCCGGCATGTCACTGTACTTTATGAATGCTGAATAAAGCAGCAAATTGAAGGATGTCTTGAGAGAAAATAACAGCAAATATTTCAATAGCTTAAGTGCAACAGGGATAAGTGTCACTCTGTATTGACTTCAATTTACCCTCTACTTCATGTGGCCATTGACAAGCCCCCCCCCCTTCTCCTCCTCTCTCTCTCTCTGTATATGTGTGTGTATGGAAGAGTGTGAGTGCATGCAATCAATCTATTTTTAATGTAAACTCCCTTCTGCTCACCCTGATCATTGTGAGTGCGATTAATTTTTAAAGAGATGCCTTCCTTATTGTCCATCTGTGCCCCACCAGCCCTGCTGTTTGCATTTAAGCTGCAGGGCCAGAGAAACAGTGGAGGGGACTTCAAATAATATTTTGGCCTGAGGATGGTAATAGGAGGAAGGAAATGCAGTGGACAGAAGGAAGGTTAAATGTTGTTAAGTTCAAATCAACTTAAAAATGATTGTGTCCCAGAAAGGTAATAAGAGCTTCTATAGCATTACCTGCCTAATTATGTAAAATCCCAATGTTTTTATGAACAATGTTAAAAGGGTAGCTTTGGACACTGTTCGGCCATTTGTTAAAGAGACTTGGTTTCACTTCCGTGCTTCTTTAGTAAAGTGCACTATAAGGAGCAGATCTGTCCTGATAAATTATTTTTATCCTACTAGCATAGAGAAAAAGATTCCCTAGGTTATGGGCATAGCAAACATTATTGGAATAAAGTGGGCGAAGTTATACAAGAGTTGCAATGTCTGAATATCAGGGGCAGGTGTGCTTATGGGTACTAAACGTTGGGGTGAGAAAGGTTTCACCTCAAATAATGTGATGTTCATTTTATGTTGCACGCACTAGCCAAAAAATCAATTTAATATATATGAACCAAAATTTTATTAATACGTCACACCTGATATGAGTTACAGGCAACTAATTATATGAATCATATTTTGACTAATTAATTGCCACACATTTCAGGCATCGACTCCAAACAGACTCCAAGACGACCTGAGATAGTTGAACTTTTCGACTGAGAGATAATTTTAGGAAGAGTACAATGGGACAGTAGTCCACCTGGATACTGCATTTAGCACACCTGTATAACAAGTTTCTTTGTACGAGGCCGTTTTCAGTTTGGAAGAGCGCCAACTGACAGACTGGAGACATTTAGTTTTTTTGTAAGTCTCTATCAAGAATGGTCAGATAATCACTCTCCCTCAGGCACATTCCAACTGCCTCCACCCACCTGCCTAAAATAAACTGTGTCGTCTTAACCCCTTCCTCCGGGGGAGCCTAAGCACACTAAACCATTCATTTTAAGTAGATACTTTCCAGAAAACAAAACAAAGTTAAATTAAAAGCATTTAAGAGCAAAAGACAAACATTCTAAGTAAGGCTAACAAATGAGATTTAATATACCATTGGCTTGTTTAATGCTATCTCAGCAGCAGCACAAAAAAAAAAAACTGGCAATAGATTATGTAACTGCCAACAATATTTACATAATCAGGGCTAAGCATAGAGGATTCCTTTCACCACCACTGATATGGTAGGGCTGTGTTTATGCCTCATTGAACATATACCTTTTCCTTGAATGTGGCCTCTTTCCCTAACTTAGTATTCTGTACTTGTAATAATTACGTAATTTACTACCTTATTGGTATCCTTAAATAGTTTTCCATTACAACAACAAAAGATGAACCCACCACATGTTTACAGTAAACACAGATCAGCTCATGCTTTTAGAAGCCCTCTATCCTCCCCTTCTCTTCGTTACCATTCTAACCTGTCTGAACTGCTCCTCATAGGTCCAGTCTCCGTGATCCTGGCCTCGAAGCTGGCTGTGTGGAGCGAGGGGAGGTAGGACTGACACCTTGGGCTCGTGCTCCAAACAAGTCCTGGACTTTAGGAGCTGTGAGTGAGGGTGGAGCTGGCGGTGGGGCAGCAGTAAAATACCCTTCCCTGGGGCCACAGCATCTCGGCCTGTGGGCAGGCTTTCCTCGCTCAGGTCCTCATTGTAGTCCTCTTCCATCTCTCCGTCAAAGTCCTCCTCGTCCCACTTTTGTTTGCTGAAGCGAAGGGTTTTGGCTATTATACATTTCAATTATGACATACACACAAAATATTGTACTCTGCTACAAAATGCATTTTCCATAAAGTCTCCAATCAGTCTTATTTTAAATCCCTAACTTCTTACCTTGCTCCGTCAGTCTGTCTGTCCACTACCACAAAATTAATAAAAAAATGTAAATACTCACATCTGCTCCTCCTCCTCAGAACCCATCATATCTTTGTACTGCTCCTCTCCCTCCTCGTCTTCATCATCGTCATCATCATATCCGTCCTCTTCCTCACCGCCGCTGCTGCGCTCTGACATGGGGCTTTCGGACTCCCTCTGCAGCCCAGCAGCCACCGCTCGCATGGCCGCAAGCGCAGACATCTGGGCGAGCTCGGCCTCAGGTGGTGCAGGGCCCTCCATTAACTGATCTACTCCTACTCCTCCCCCCACAGACATGGCCAACCTTCCCTGTGATGTGTGGCAGGCGGACTGCTGCTGTTGTTGTTCCACCTCCATCAGCAACTTGGCCCTCTGCTGCCTGTGCAGGTTCTCCATCACAGCTTGCAACTTCATCTCCAGGGAGCGTACAATTCCACACCGGGACACTTTCTTTCCCCTTCCTGGCCTGCGAAGAAGCACTAGTCAGAAGGGGAACGTCTCTTTTTGAGGTATTTGGTGCCGCTGCAAGTGAGAGTCAAAAGGTCCCCGAGAGGACTCAACTGTTGGGAAGCGGTTTGGAGGTGTGGGGGTCTTCAGTGTGGTGTCAGGAAGACAGGGGCCGTTCAGGGCAAGCACCTCTGAGGTTGGGCTCCTTAGAAGAACGTATCTCCACCCTGTTCCCTAAGTAGCAGGATATTAGTGGCTATCAGAGCAGTGTAGCACTATACAAAGGCACCCCAGTGGCTGGATGGACAGAGAGCATGTCACTGAGATCTGACGTGTGTGCAGGCATCTACAACGATTTGGTGGAGAGACAAAGCAAAGAGTCAGACACCTAATATCTCTGCTGAATACTTTGCTCTTATGGATTCAATTTAACTCAGAGCACAGCAAATGAAAAACAAAAGAGAACAGGATGAGGGGAAAAGATAGATTCATATTAGTTTGACTTTTGTCAAAACGAGAACCGAGGCTATGAAAGTACAGCAGCAATGCATTGACTAAAACGGCTACATCAAGGAAATGTCAAGGAAACAAGCAGTTGAGACAAAAAAAGCAATTGAGGAAAAAATGCAAAGTGGTCGAGTTTAATGTGACACCTGATCAGGCCACCACAACTGGGTGGCTGGATTACAATCTACAAAATTTACTTGAGTTACACAGCAAATACAAAGACAGTCTTGTCACATCCGGATCCTGAGCACTTTCATGTAAAAAAAATATATAATAATGGCGCCGACCTGGCATAAGAATTGTGGGCTACAGCCAAGTGTCAGGAGGAGCCAATTCTTTATATGGATTGAACAAAGCCTGGGTCAAATGTAGGGCAGAATAGAGATAAGAACTACACACACTGTCCTAGAATCAATAGCACATGGGAGGATGGAATCTCAAAGCAGGCGGTTCTCCAGTCATGATTGGCTGTATATTCAAAATGAAGCCTATCATTTAAATATGGTAACAAATGTTGATTGGGACACACACACACACACACACACACACACACACTTTTGCTCTTGGCTTCTTCAATGTAACTGCTGTGGGTTTGTGAATCTATCGAGTATGTAAGATCAAATATAATCAATAGATTTACACCAGTCTTTTGGAGCAAGAGAATAACTGGTCCTTTACTTATGGGGTAAAGTGGAAGTAGATATGTAGTAGGATGTTTCTTTGTTTTAAAAATAAGATGTGACAAAGATCGACATTTGGCGTCACAATATTTGACACCAGAAACAATCTGCCTTTGCTACTGCACTTAGGCAGACCATTGGGGCCTTCATGTTGCCGATTGTAATTGTGTGATTCATGTGAAGGTCAACTAAGACAACGCTTTTACTCTTTGTGACGCCACAGGAGAAAAACTAAAAAATGCCACATCAACAGGCATCGCTTCATGGAAAATTGTTATGGCCATTGTCATATGTTGTTCAGCTGCTGACTTGTGCATCACAAATGCATAGCTTATTCAACCCTGCACATACAGCGATAATTTACATCCATTGGCTTTAGAACCACCAGAGTCCCAGTCCTGGATCTTAACTGACTGAAGAGGAAAAAGGCCCACATCAAACAGAACCGCAAGAGGAATGTGAAATAAGAGAGGAATGAATTATGAAAGCTAATAGGTTAATCCTCTTGTACTTATTGGCACAGAGGTGGAGGGAGCGGTGAGGGTAAAAGATTGCATGGTCTGAACAAACAGGACAGAAAGATAAGAAAAAGGGCTACAGGTCTAATTCCAAAGAGATAATAAGCATACCACCCTTCTCTTGCACAAACACACACACACAATTAAGAGCTGAAAACATACAACAAAAGCTAAAATGCATACTTAAGAATGCAAGACAGTTCACTTAACAATTTGCTTCAAATGTTATTTACAGTACATCTCTGCCTTAAATAACAAAATAAACACTGTTGAAACATGCCAAACGGCTCCTTGAAGAGGACAAACATATCTGTTCCCTGTAGGTTTATACAGTGATCGTGATTGTACAGATTTTTCACGGAATGCAAATTCAAAGGTACATTCATTTTTAGGAAAGAAAATCTAAACAATACACCCTCTGATGTCATTGGGTGTGCTTTCTCAGAATGAACTTTTTTCTTTATGAAACTTCTCTCACTAGTCCAGTTTGAGGAAAATAATAAATATGTTGTTGTTTTTGAGAGAAATTCCCCTTTAAAAGTATCTTAGGGACAACAAGCAAGAAGAGGCAAGACATACGTTGATAAGGGAATAAGGGACGGGTGTCGTTAAGAGTTTAACGCACTACTACTTTTAACAATAGGCCTGCGCCTTATTGGTCCGGTACTTTAACGATATTCTTATCAGTACTTTTTAGATTTTAGAAGGAATAAAATAGCATTGTTTTTAAAAAAAAAACGAACTATTATATACTATAAATAAACAGCAATGCTTTAAACTAATTGGGATTATGGAAATATTAAACAAAATAAATAAACAATGGTTTACTGTAAAAGGAAATACTGTGATATAGCTAGAACACCACGGTTGGGCATGCAGGTAGGCTGCAGTTCCAGTTCTTCTGGATAAAGATTAACATTTGATCTCAGATCAGAGCACTCTGAACAGAGCGTCCCAGATTTTACTCAACAAAATATACCAAATAAAATGTGATGTGTTGTTATTTATTAAACTATCGAGCCAAAAGCTCCACCTTGAACACTTGAACGCTCTTCAAATTAAATTGAATTTATGAATGACCGTTTAGATGATGCTCCGCCATTTCAGATTAAATTTATGAACGCACCCAAAGCTGAACAATCAGCTGGCTAATGGTAACTTTGAATCATCAACCCATGTTCGTATCACTTAGTTAACTACATATGTGGGCACTGCCACGGTCTTTCATAATTTAGTCCCGGGGCCCGTTTGATACAGGGTTTCGGTACCCATCCCTAATTGAAATCCTCCCAAATAAAACATGGGACTGCTAGATTTAATGAAGACGTCTGTCTGTTCTCGTATTCATTTCGAAGTGTGCATTTGTCTCCTCCTGAGCATAATACCTTTGAACAGAAGTGGTCGTACCACACCCTAAATAAACCAATGACAAAAATTCTCAAAGATCATTGCCTACGTGTTCTTGTTATGCAAGGGAGAGATTAACTTATTTTAGCTAGATTATCTTGAAAAGTATCACTATGCCTCCAGTTGCATGGGGGACTTATTTACTGGGCATCCTAAATAAGTGACAGCACTACCATTTGGATCCAAATTTAGAATAATATCACTATGTTAAATTTAGGAACTTCATCTATTTGCATTTAGAATGTGTTAGGACCTATATCTTTAAATGTAACAAACACTAGACTTTGTTCTTAAAGAGGAAGACGGTAGATCCCGACATGATTCCCTTCTTTAAATCATAGTCAGTAGCGCTGGTCTTTATTATGCAGCCTAGCCACTCTGACATTCCTCCAAGTATTACCTCAGTGGAAAAAACACTAGCTCCATTGAGTTCATAACACCAACAACAAGATCATTCAGGAAATGTCACACAAGCTGGTCACACACTTTCTACCAAGCGCTTCCACATTCCAGCAGAACATGGGGTCAAATCTGATAAAGAAGCCCCACTATATTGAGCACAAAAGTGACACATTTTTGAAAGAGTCTATGAACAATCTACAATGTTCATTCAGTTTGGTGGAATTGATTTTTAAGGGGCACAAAAATACTGTTGTGCTCAAATAAATCTGAGATAAACAAAGCATTATCTTAAACAAGATTCCTAATGCTGTGTTCTGATGACATGGCCCCTTGTCCCCATAAACTCACTGAGGGTCCACAATATTTTGACGCTGGTTGGTCAATTTGGGCAGCCCAAACTAAGGTTGAGTTGGAGCAATCTATGCAGTGTCGGCATCGAGGGGCCAACCATTTGCAATTGAGCAAATATTTCAGCTATAACTGGGCCAATAAATGCTGGTTTGACGGAATGGTGAACTGGGTGAGCTGAAGAAAATGGAAGTTCAGACACGAGGGCCAAAGTCACCATGGAAGAGTTCAATAATTTAACCAATTTGTTCATAATAATGAACGCTATGCTAGGCTAACAATAAGGTCATCTCAATCCACATTGGCTATAAACAGAACAGTTGTCTGTGAGCTGTAGGAAGAAAATAAAGGGGCATGGAAGAAAGTCAGTCTACACCTAGTGGAGTCTGAATGGAAGACAAGACAGTAATGAGTTTGCTGTCATCAAGCAATGCCAATAAAGAACGATTGACAAAGACAATCACTTCGATGATTGGAAAGCCATCAAAACGTAGACCAAACACCTTACTCTTCTCAGCTCATGTTCAGGACACTAATAGCAACTGCTATTAGATAATTGAAGGCAGCCTGACAGGATTTTATCATTTAAAAATAAATAAAAAACTAGAAAGATCTAATTTAATTTCAAGAGGGCAGACTTCTGCCCACAGACAAGGCTCTACTGACTGTCCCAAAGTATACGTTAAAAATTAAGGAGGCCGAGCCTTTGTGTTGCAATCCCTTATCCTTTGGAACAATCGTCACAATGACATATGACAGGCTGTTACTTCTTTAAAATTATTTGAAAACAACTTTTTCATATTAACGTATTATTTCTTCTGCATGTTATAATGTCTATGGGAGACTGAAAAAAAAATTGTGGTTCTGATCAGCCTTCTTGAAGTCTCAATATTTAACCTCAACTTTGTCTGCCACCGGGTACGATCTCCCGCAAAACTGTGACGAATTTGCTTTATAGCACAAGAAAGTGTCACTAAATCAGGAAGACATGCCCACACATGGGAGTATAGTCGTTGATCGTGCAAGTGATATGCAGTGGCCACAACCATGCTACATGTCTCCTTTGTGTCAGTTAGGGGAAATTGTTACACCAAGCAAACGGTAGGGGTCGCCAAAATCACCTATTATAGGAGACTGCCTCTAGCAGCTTTAAAAACCTATTTTTATAACAGCTTTCAACTATTAGATTACTTGTTGGTTTAAATCCAATTTAATTTTTTAGATCATTTTTTTAACATTGTCTTTTATTTAATTTAAATTTTTGATTGGTAAATCAATTATTCTCCTAGAATTTTTATCCTGATTATTCTCCTGTACACGTTATCATGATATTGTATGTTTCCCTCTAAAAATATTTTAGTTATATTATTTTGCACACGCAAAGCACTTTGTAACATTTGTTTTGAAACGTGCTATGTAAGACTTATTTTATCATTTGTATTATTATTTCAGTATATCTTTCAGTACACTACCTATGCCTATGGTGCTATACTGTATCATATTTGCAAACATAACTGAAAGCTTTTTAAACTAAAAAGTGATCGAACATTGTGATTGCAAACTTTTACTGTAAGTATAACAATATTTTTTGCGGAATGTCTGTGAACAGAAAAGTAAGAAGTAAGTAGGAGTAAGTATACTGTTTTGCAGTCCAGCAACAGGTAAAGCACCAAAACTATAAGCTAGTTCATCATACAGTATCTCTATCATGTGATCCAAATTTATCCTTCAGTGTCTTCAGCTCCATTTCAATTCAAGAATAAAAGAACTAAAACTGAATTAACTTGTTTCTTTCCAGGACAGGTGAAGAAGTTACAGTATTGTCACATTTTACAGAGAAGTCTTTGCCTATTTATGGAGCAAAAACAGATAAGAATTGTTTTAGAACTAAAATCTTATTTGAAAACAAATTTTCAGGCAGACGCATACAGGTTCATGCATGTACAAGTGTTGGTATGTCCATGAAGATCATCGGGGTGCATCTCACTCACAAGATCCTGATCTTACAACCTTTTCATTACCTTGGACATTTGTAAGTGTATTCATCCAATGTGTGTTGAAGTAAAGCTGTAAATATCAAACCCAAATAAACTTGACTTGACCGACACATGCACGTGTTGTGGGTGAGTTTCGGTATCCAGGCAGATATTTACAGGGATAGCCCGGGGTTAACTGATACTATAAATCTAAAGCTTGTTGTCTCCTTTTAAGGTTTATGGGGGTAGTGAATAATATGGGAACTAAATCCAAACTGAGACTCCTCTCTATCAACAACAGCCTCAGCTGGATGGGAATACCCATTGCTGGGAGCCAAAGTGAAGTAGTAGTTTTGGCCCGCAGAAACAGAAATATCCCCGGGACCAGTGAGACTCATATAAATGTGGGTTTTGGCAAAGGAACAGCTGAAATTGGGTCAACTAATGTCACATTTCTCTCTTTACAGAAGGGGAAACACAGGGAGTGAGGTAAGAAGTCGACTGATATTGCATCGGAATATAATGTTACAGCTGCTTACGCATCGAAGGACATCACCATGCCAGCCTGTCACAAAACGATTACTGATGTGAATAAGTAAACAATTCCCCTGCTTTTCTTTCAGAGGATAATACCCTGAAATACATTCTTTTTTTTTACTGATCCAGTTAGTTTAATCTGTAAATTTTCTTATTTATAATTATCAAATCATAATTACCAGTGCTTAGTATTCATTCAGATACTTTTAGGCTTGACAAAATGCCGGTTCTAACATAATCCATGAACAGATAACATGAGAATATGATTCAAACACATAAGGACTGTTTGGTTCATAATACAACTGTTGGCAAGTGAAATTACATTTTAGGAAATGATCAGTAATCAACAATTTAAAATAAATTACATGATGTGTATTATACGGTTTGTATTCTTTTAACAGTCAACCTTTTATTGTCACACCCAGATGCTAATCATAACGGACCGCAGCAATCATAGTTCAGAAATTACTGATAATTCATGATGGCTCACCTATTTCATACAGAAAAGGTTTATTTTCTATCTCAACAACCACATATTTAACAGAAAAAAGGGCAGATTGTGGTAAGAAAAAACAAGTTCCCAAAGACATTCTCTACAAAGCAATGATTTGAACAACATGGAAATGGCAACAACTTCTATACTTCTATCTTTGATGGGATTATAAAAAGTGAACGAGTACCTTTGATGACTTTGGAACCATTCAAAACAAATTCAGCAGAATAAAACCACATGCATGCCTAAGACGTGTCCCAGCTGTTACCATGCATAGCATTCATTACTTGACTATCTCCACTATCCAAAGACATTAAGACATTTAAGGTCTTAGCTTGATCGCCTACCACACACTTCTAATACACAAAGGTTCAATCACTAATTCAATCCCTTTTACTTCAAGAGGTTTCAATGTAACATGCAAGGGAAATATTCCTCTTTATTTGGATACACAGTGTGTCTAAAGTTTATATTTTTGTTCAAAGTGTAACTCTTTAGACTTGAACACTGCATTAACAATTAACCCTTTAATTACAAAGGACAATTGCCTCTTCTTTTGTGACATTACACTATAAATAATGAGGACCCTTCAATTAATGAAAAGAATCATGACTTAAATATCTGAAAAGACGTTTCATAACCACGTCTATAAATAAATTCAAGTTGAAGTAACTACTACAGCATTGGCAATCACTGACAGGAAAAAGGTTTACCAAACATTGTCAATGTTTATTTCCCATACATAAAGTACATACAAAGCCCGTGTCCCAATTAAGCTACATTCAGTAAACAAACAGCATCAGATCTAAGTCTAAGCATGCATGCAAATTTGGACAAATGTAGGCTACCCTTGACGTTATATCAGAATCTTACCATGAAAAAAAATTACTCAAATGTACAAAAATAAAGTGTTATTATTTGGTTTTACTCGGGGATAATGCATATGTTGAGGTAGCCTACGATCCACACAAGTACTGTGTATTATCTTATGTTTATTGAGAGGACATTGCGTCTCTTCTTATAAGATGGGCACAAGTTTTTTCAAACAGCGTTTAACCTACAAATACATCAAAGGTTACGATAAACATCTGAAAATGGCAAGATAAATTACATGAGGTAAAATAACATTGAACAGCATAAAACATTGTAGCGTATTAGCGGGGCGAGTAGCTAGTGTGTTACACATGGCAGAACGTCGGTATGCGAGCAGGGCCATACCGATTAGATATTTTGTAAGAACATAGCCTATTAGTCCACAAACATTACAAATGCGAGACATACGAAAATGATATGATACAGTTATGACATTAACGCAAACATATGAAAAGTATTAAACTTACCAATATAGCTTTTGTTTCCTTTAATTTATCTTGGAAACCGGAAGAAACATTCTTGGTTTCCCTCTGGATCCAAAGTGTTGATTATCGGTTGTGTTTTATGAAGAAAGGTAAAAGCTATAGGCTATTCATTTTTAATAAGCATAGATGCCTCTATTTCGACGTTGAAGATTGTCTTGACTCCGAGGTAACATCCTGGCATATCTTTGGTTTATCTAGGCGTGCACACGGTCGTAGTCAAATCATTGGTTGACAAACAGCAATCAGATGCAAATTCCTAACCTCTGAATCAGAGGGGGCCAGCCTACCTCAATTAAAAGCGAATATCGGTCAATGAAATTATTTGAACTCACTACGAGCCGGGTAATACCACTTGAAACAGTTTAGTTGAAATAAGTAAATAGAATAGGAGTGGGCATGTAGCACACTAACCTAAATATATCCAACATTTCAGTTATTTTGATCACTTGAATACAGTCAATACAGTCTTGCATACACATCAACCTTATTGGCTACAGTTAGCACGTCTGGTTCCTTTCATCCCGATCCTCACTAAACATAGAATATGTCAAAGGCATAGCCATAACGCCAGCAATTTAACGCTGTTGGTCATGAGTGTGTTACGAGTGCGTTAAGTAAACCATAGGCTATAATCAATCTTTTAGGTATAGGAAATTTTAATTATATGTTTTAAAAGACTGGTTAGCCCATCCAACTCCAAGGCACAAAAGCTGTTTTAGTTTGAAATGAACGTAAAGTAAAAATAAAAAAGTTACAAAATATGAATATGGTGTGTGTTTCCTGAACGAAAAACAACTAAATAGCTAGTTCCATCTAGTGGTTAACTCAAGACAAGACAGTTTACTACCCCAAAAAACCATAGGGGGAGGCTGCAGACCTGGAGCCCAGACAGCCACAGTCCCCTCAGGCAGCCACAGGCCCCATGCCGTTTAGGACACTGACAGATAACCTTATGCGGTCCAAGCGTAAACGTATACATTAATAACCGTCTGTACAATTACACGAATTGATTTTAAACTTTTAAAAGTTAAAAAAGTTATTTAGCTTTACATTGCGATTGTTAAGTGAATTAAAATATATTCATATTAAGATATGAGATGAAGTATGGACCAAGGTACGTTTTAACCGTTTGTTTTTTCGGTACATCTGTCGAAAACAGAAACCAGAAATTAGTAGGTTTTTCGTTTTTGAAATGTCTTGCAAAAAACAAAAAACAAACATTTAGCTCAATTTCTTATTTTCCGTTTTACCAGCCAAATCAAAATAACCACTCAATATTTCTTTTCATTGGTGGGTGAGCCTTCGGTGACACCTTACTTCTGATTGGCTAGTTGCTCTTTCAATTGTGCTATACTCTTCAAAAATAAAGGGTCTACCGCTTTGCCTTTAGACCAGGCCTGGGCAATTATTTCTCATTGAAGGCCAAATTACAAAATATTTTTGCCATCGTGGGCCAGAGTCATATTACATGATTATACATTATGCGTATGAATGTGTTGACAGATTTATCTGCTGTAGATCACATCCAGATATACTACTTATTTTACTTTTTGTAATAGTGTTCAACATACACATAAATAAACCACATCCAAATTCTCATTTTGGTAGGTATTTTTAATAACTAAACCTTCAATTATCTGCACTGAGGGAAAATAACACATTTAGGACCATGGACATCACTCCTCAGACTGAGTAGTTTAAATATTGAGCTCTCCTCGCTCTGTCTTTGTGAAGTTTGTGCACACCTGTTTACAAGAGTTCTGTCCGCGGTCCTAAATGTGTTA